>JADDOH010023645.1:0-67240 GCA_016648135.1 Agrypnia vestita | reverse complement strand
GGAGCGGCCGGACGCGCGCGCGCCCGCTCCGGTAAAAATAATTTATTTATATAGTATAAACCAATGCAAAGTGCAATTTTTTTGTGTATAAATGTGAAGAGTTTACGTGGTGACTGTGGGGAACAAAAATCAGTTAAATATTTGTTATATGTGTCTACAAAACACGATAAATAAGCTTGTAGAAGTGACGCGCTACAACATGTAAACATAAACAGTGTGTGCATATAATACTATGTGTTACTGATCGCGAAGACGCGGAAAACGTCCAAGGTTCCGGATTAAAAATTATAAATACCAAAATAGTGCTATAATAACTAATACTGTGAAAGTGAATGTGGAACGGAACCAGCAAATTTCGACCTCGGGGATGACACATTCCAGCGCCAAAGCAACCCTGTGCGCATCCTTTGCAACATCTGGTAGACAGATGGACCCGGAGCATAGACTGACCGAGCGGAGCGAGCGGATAGACTGGATCAGGCGGATCGATGTGAAATAGACAATGTGTGAAAAGGACAATAGTTGGAAATGAAGTTAGGATCCTAGCCCGACGTGTGTTTCGGACCACTTTGAACTGGACTCTTATTATGTGTATTTTAGATTTAAGCTGTTTGTTTATTAGTGTTATGTGTATAAGGGAATCTATTATTATATGTAGTTTAGTTTGTGAACAATTTTAGCCTACTATTATGTGTAGTTTAGATGTAAGCCAAGTTTTGTGAGAAATGCAAACGAGAGATGAGTGCTTGATGTGAGTGTTAGGTAGTAATTGTGGGAACTATGCCTATAGGTAGCGACAAGGCTAGCCACCTGTCATGCCGCAGTCTCCACGGTGGCGCAAAGAGGAGGATAGAATGCCGGATTGGTGTGTGGAATATTAGAGGAGGAATGGAAAGGAAGATGAATGAAATGTCTGAGAGCATGAAGAGCAAATGTTTAGATGTACTATGTATAAGTGAGAGTATGAAGAAAGGAAGTGGAGAGATGGAACACAATGGTCTGCTCGTACTGTGGTCGGGAGTCCCAGAGGCAGACCGAGCATGCCAGGGTGTTGCAACGCTGCTTTCTGAGCGAATGGTCGAATGTAAGAAAGAATATGGGTTCATTAGTGCCAGGCTCATGTGGATCCGTTTCAAAATTGGGATCACTGGGGTATTTCTTATTGTAGGTTATGCCCCTGTAAACTCAGATAAAGACGAAGTGAAAGATGAGTTTTGGACGAATGTAAGAGATGTCATAGACATGAAAAGCGACAGCGAAAGATTGATTTTGGCTGGAGATTTGAATGGGTGGGTTGGAACTCGAAGAGATGGCTTCGAGTCTGCGCGTGGTATATTTGGGGATGGAAGGACGAATGGAAATGGCGATAGTTTGCTTGAAGTATGTTTGGAGTGGAACCTTTTTGTATCCAATACTTTTTTTGAACACAAAGGAATCCACCAATATACGGGGGAAAGAGGAAATGAAAGGTCAATGATTGATTTCGTTGTAATTGACTCTAGATTGAGGTCCGCCACTGTTGACACCAGGGTGTTTCGGGGCGCTGAAATTGAAACGGATCACTTTCTGGTAGTATCAAGAGTGAATCTGTTTCATGGGTGGCGATCTAAGAAGAAAACAGTGGTAGCCCCGACTAGGGTCAAAATCGAAAGATTGCAAGAGAAGGATACCAGGGAAAAGTTTGAAAGGAAAACCGCTGAAAGGTTAAATGAGACATGTATGGAAGAGCTCAATATTGATAGTGCATGGGAACACATCAAAAAGAGCCTGTATGAGTCAGCCAAGGAAGTGTGCGGTGTGACCGTCCAAGGAAGGAAGAAAGGAGATGCATGGTGGGATGACGAGATTAGAGATCTTATAAATGAGAAGAAAAAAGCGTGGTGTAACCTCTTGGCATCAAAGAATGGAGATGTGAATTGATATACGCTAGCAAAGGATTTATATATTGTATGTAAGAAAAAGGTAAAGCACGGAGTGAAAGAAAGAAAGGAGCGTTTGAGGAAGGACGAGGGTCTTAAATTGACTCAGAACTTCCAAGAGAATATCAAGATCTTGTGGAAGGAAGTTAAAAAGTCTCGAAGTGGTACGAAAAGAGGTTGTGTGAATGCTATTATGTCAAAGAATGGAAAGATGCTTAGAAACGAGAATGAAATAAAAGAAAGATGGAAGGAATTTTTTGAAGAAATGTATGAGAGTAATGGGAATGTGAGTGAGGACTCCTTTGAGGCGTCCAACGGATTTATGAATAGTGACGACAGTGTGAATGAAATAACTTTGGAAGAAATTAAAAGAGCATTGAAGCACATGAAGAATGGCAAGGCTGTGGGTTATGACAATGTTGCTGCCGAGTACATTAAGGGTGGTGGTCCAGTAATACTCACGTGGCTTCATAGACTCTTCAACCAATGTTTAGAGGGCAGCTACACTCCTAAGGATTGGAGAAGAGCTGTTATCATGCCTCTATACAAAGGAAAAGGGTCGCGAATGGACTGCGCGAATTATCGGGCCATTAGCCTATTGAGCTCTGTTGGCAAACTGTATGCGAGAATTTTGATAGAAAGAGTGAGATTGACAACGAAAGAAAAAGTGTGGGATGTACAAGGAGCCTTCATGAGTGGAAGAGGATGCATGGACCAGATTTTCTCACTGCGCCAGATGACCGAAAAGTTTTTGGCAAAGAACCAAAAACTGTTTTGTGCCTTTGTGGATCTCCAAAAAGCGTATGACAGAGTGATAAGACGAAAGTTATGGAAGGTTTTGTCTGAATATGGGGTGAAGAGTAAACTTATACAGGCAATTGCATCCCTGTACGAAGGAAGTAGTGCTTGCGTGAGAATTAATGGGACATTCACATCATGGTTTGATATTACAAAAGGTGTCAAACAGGGATGCGTAATGTCACCATGGCTTTTCAACCTGTATAGGGATAATTGTATGAAAGAACTGAAGGATCTAGAAGTTGGAGCGAAAATGGACGGACTCACCATATCCTGTCTGCTATACGCAGACGATGCAGTATTAGTGGCTAACAGTGAAGCTGATCTGCAGTGCTTGGTATCCAGGATGTCCGATGTATGCATGCAGAGTGAACTTCTGATGAAAGTCAGCAAATCGAAAGTGATGGTATTCGAGAGAGACGAAAGAGTGACTAAGTGTGATGTAATTATAAACAACGAATGTTTAGAACAAGTGAACGAGTTTGTGTATTTGGGAAGTATGTTTAGTAGAGACGGCAAGGCTGAGAATGATATCGAAAGGAGAGTAACTGCGGGAAACAAAGTTAATGGTGCACTAAAAGCAATTATGGCCAATAAGAATCTGTCAAAAGAAGCAAGACTAGCGGTACATAATGGCGTTCTAGTGCCAACCCTTATGTATGGAAGTGAAGCCTGGAATTGGCAAAAGAGGAAAGAAAGTAGACTGAATGCGGTTGAAATGCGGTCACTAAGACGCTTGTGTGGAAAATCTTTGGTCGATAGAGTGAGGAATGAACAAATTAGAAGTGAATGGAATGCTGGCTGTAGTGTGGTAGATAGAATAAAGAAAGGAGTGCTGAGATGGTTTGGTCATGTGGAACGTATGAACGAGGAAAGGATGGTTAAGAAAATATATGAGGCGAATGTTGAAGGCAACAGGAATAGAGGGCGTCCGCGAAAGACCTGGCACGATCAGGTACTACAAGTATTTGAGGATGGCCCTGTTAAAAGCCGCAACAATCGTAGAACGTGTATGAGAAGATGTATGAATGTGGCCGAAGCAAAAGTGGTGTGCCAGGATAGAAGAGTGTGGCGTTCAATCCTCTCTGCCTACCCCTGCAGGGAAACGGCGTGATGGTTAGTTAGTTAGTTAGTTAGTTAACAATACAAACGTGCGTGCAAGCCGGCGAACGCCGAAACGCCCGAAACACTAAAAAAAATATCACTGTCGGGTGACACACGAAACGTGACCGGCCACGTAGCCACCGTAGCCACGCCCAAGTGTCTTTCGCTGTGCAGGGGCGGACTAGCAGGTCGGCCTCCTCGGAACGAAATGTGCCATTCTTATAAGGTACAACTTAATTTTAAGAAAAAAACAAATAAATGCGTTTTTTACTTGTACTGTATTATAAAATTTTCTTCTTCTAAATAATCTGTCATACTTTATTTATTTTGGTATGATTCGAAGTGATCACTTCATAATCCTATACCATCATTCTTAAGGATTGGTTAATATAAGTTTATATTAACCAATCCTTAAGAATGTTCTTAGGTTTTTTTACTTACACGGCCACTCAGAATCTTCTGGTTTGTGTCTTCTGGGGTACTATGCCGTGTACACATCAGCCCTGATGATGGATCCTGCAATGGGATCTGAAACAGCGGCCAGAAGACACAAACCAGAAAATAACTCTTCCTTGTACGCAAGTTACTTTTGAGCAAATCTTTTCAAAATAAAAAATAATAAAAATAGGCTTAGATCAACTTTGAATTAGGAGTTAATGTCTAATCTTTTGTTTATAAATATAATTAAGTATTAATATAAGTAAGAATTTAATTATCGATGAAGTGGCAAAAACTAGTTAAGAACTTAAGAAAAAAATGATGGTTTAGAGCAGGTACTACAGGATAAATTAATGTTTTAAAGAGCTTAATATTAATCCTTGAATAAATAGCGTGATTATTTCCAGCATACATAGTATTTGTCAATTACATATTTAACTTATACCTTTGACATTAAATAGGCCTACTTGCAGCTACGGCTTTGAAGACACGTATTTGAAATTCCTTGTACATAGCCCCCTGACCCACGTTAAGTAGCTTAGTCAATGTATGTGAAAATTATATAAAAATATATTCAGGTGTACCAGAGCTAGGAGCAGAAACTTGGCTGATAGATTTCTGCCTATGTTAAATGTTCAAACAATCATGACCTAATATCAATAGTTACGGAGATATGAAGTATCAAAGATTGCATTTTTTTTCAATATTTCCTACTTATTTTTTGCAAAAAGTTGAACTGTCATTACAGTAACTTATATCGATTACGAAAATTTTTTTTTCAATAAAACTTAAATAAAATGATATAAACCTTGTAAAAAAAACTTTTTCCAATTTTCGCAAGATTTTAATCATTTTATTCGACTTGTATTAAAGCGAATAAATTTTTCATAATCTACATTAGTTACTGTAATGATAGTTCAACTTTAAAAAAAAAATGCCAACTTTGATATTGCACATCTCCATAAAATGCAGGGGCCCCTTCTCTAGTTCTCGCCGTGGGCCCCCAAGAGTGCCAGTGCGCCCCTGTCGCTCTAGCCAAAGCGAGGTTGGCCGATACGTTGGCTAATGTGTAATCGCTATCCGCCATTTTGCGAGGTTGGCCGAGACGTTGGCTTTGCCGAGGTTGGGCCAATGTGTACAGGGCCCTTTAAAGTACGCGGTTTTTAAGTTCGCAAACTTACTCGGCTCGACGTTGGTGACAGACGTGAAGCTTGCTTACACCGCCTCGCGATGTCGTCTATAGAGGAAGCCTTGTGTTATTTAGGAATTATATCATATCACATTTTAAAAACCAATAAAAGAAGACGAAATCGGCGAGTGTGGATGAAGTACTGGCTTACGAAAAGAGAGCGTTTATCACGTGTAAATTTAGTAAGAGAGTAACGTGAAGACAAGGAAGATTTCCACAATTCCAGCCCTTAAAGAATTAATTTTTTTCTTGACAGAATCAATGGTAGCATTTCTTTCCACCTTTCGTATGATTGCCAATAGATTATTGTAAGTTTTAATCTCGCTATTTTTGTTTTTACACTCATTACTTCTAAAAATTCATGCATTATGAAATGAAATTAAGCAAAATGGCGGCTCGCGGCTCGCGGCGATGACAGACGCGCGGGCTACGAGCAAAATTTCAAACATTTTGGATCGGCGACGAGCTTACTCGAAGGTTTTAAAGTACGCGAGCTTAGGGTGACACACGAGCGAAAAAGATCGTCGAGCCGTAAGTTCGCGTACTTACTCGCGCGTCTGTCACCCCCTTTACGTTTAAAATAGATTGATTTTCACTTTTTAAAATTCCCCTTTTAGTGTGTTTATGTTGTTAAAATGTTTAATTTTCTTTATAATAAGTTATTACTGACTTGTCTTATTATTTCACGTGATTGTGGTCGATTGTATTTTTGTCTAATAACTGTATATTGGACTGAGTCAGAAAAAAGGCAGAATCGAAAGTTAAAACAATGTGACGATTGGTGAATCCCTGCATAAAATCAAAGGTAACTAAACATTTTTTAAATGGAAAATTTTTTTTTTTTTCGCAAGTATTGACTTGCGAAAAATTGATATTGATATCAGTACCAGTAAATTGATATCAGTAGGATGATATTGATCAGCCTACTGATATTGACATATTTGCTGTTCTCTGTCAAATATGTTAATGCAATACATACTTGTAAAAGAAATATTTTCTTCACACAAATGGCAGATACTTAGGTAGATAAAGTAATAAGTGATACTGACTAAATGTACTTCTTGTGACCACCTGTTCATTTCTCTTTATCACCATCATCCTCTTTTTGAATGCTTTACTGCCTATTGTATCGTGATCAAACTTAAACTCGCAGAAAATTCCAAAGTCCGACCGACTGTCGGTCGCAAGATTAATTTTCGAGCTGTCAACTCAAGAAACTCGAGTTTATTGATCAGAAAAATTGTCAGTCTTAGGGCCAGCTACATCAACTTGGATTATTAACTTAGCCTTTAACATAGATTTTTACGAAAACGGGTGGTGTGATTGGAGGAAAACGCAATGATCTATGGTTTAAATCAATACAACCTGCCCTTAGATATCGAAATAGCAACGTTTGATTTTTCTACATTCTATTTGAAATAATTAAAAAAAAATCATTCAATTTCAGCACATAAACTTCTTATTTAGTTTTCAACTAAGTAAAGCCGAAAACAATGCTTGATTAATGTGAAAAACTTGCGGCATTCTGATTGTAGAACTTTAATACTTATGTTTAAAAATTGAACTCCATAGAAGTGTTTTCGAAATAACACATACCTACTCATAGCGCCGAAAGTAGGTAACATCGATATTTCTATCTAATCTAGGAAACCTTCAGGGTAGGTACCCACCCTTCAACAATGATAATTATAATACGTCAATGCCCTTCAACTACATTTTTTTACACATGCCGCACCTAACGATTGTTCTCGGGAGAATTGCGGGATATTCGAATTCGAGACAGTAACCGTTCTTTACAAATTACACGGAAATTACACAATGTTACTTTTTCGTATTTTATTATGCGCCTTAGTCAGTGTAACTGATGCTTGTATAATGAAATGTATAATACATATTATATTCTCGCGGTTTTTATCTAGCTGGAGACGCCGCCCAAAGCCAAACACCCAGTTTCAGTGACGTCGAGCTCACTGGCCACGTGACCGCGCCGGCCGTGTCCACGTTTATTAATAGAATAATCGCGACTGCGGCGCGCAGGGTGATAATGCTAAATAGCGGTCAGTGTAAACAGTTTAATGTTAAAGAATCCACGATGTTTATTAGAGTTGAGCGAGGCGGGAGGAATCGGAAGATTCAGGCGCAGCATAGTCACTAGTCGGTAGTAGGTACTCGGACAGATGACATAAGGAGAGAGTGAACTGTGACACTAGGGTAATATCACATTTTTAATAGAAAAATCTTAACTTTGCTTTAGAAAATACGTTTATGAAAAAGATTTTCTTTTAAAATGTATATTAATATTAAAAAACGATTTAGAAAATCATGATTTTAAACTCCCGCCAAAACGCTTATTTTCGCAAGTGTCGTAATTTGACAGTTTTCATGTCAATCAGACTTTTATCACGTGACAGCACATTCGCGTATTCAGACATTCATTCTTTTTTACAAAAAAAGTCGGCTTTTTTGCATAGTGTGTCCGTAATGTCATGATAAAGAAAAGTTTTGTAGATATTATGTTTATGGTACCCAAATGTAGAAATTCATTCCTGAAAACTGAAAAATGAATCCATCCTCCATTATTTTTAATGTGTTCTTAGATATTTATTTTATTAAAATAGGTCACAAACACGGCAAAATCCATAAAAAAACCACTAAAACACCACTAAAAGCAAAGCGAGACGACCGGTTACCACAGAAACGAAACAAATTATAGTCCATCCAACTTATCTGGAGAATAAAGGAGGGCGTCCCAATCGTTGTGGTACTGCCCGTAGTCTAAAAATTATCTCATTTGTAGGGAATTTTTTGCAAATTCGTTTTTTCTTAAACAAGTTATTAAGCAGTATACGACACGATAAAAAACAAAAAATGTAAACTAACGTACAAATAAATTTATCAAAATATACATTCGTAAAATACACAACGTCACAAATGGCGTTTTTTCAAAATCAAAGAAAAATACCATTTTCAGGAAAAATAAAAAACAAACAATAATAATTCTTTTAGGCTGGCGCCACATTACGCAGATCTTCCGCCGCGTTTTTTCCGTTGCGCCAAATCGGCAAAGCAAATAGATCGACCGATCATCCGCGTAGTGTGTTTCATAAGCGCATATTGTATGGAAAGAAATGTAGCGATGTTCCACGACAGAAGAGACGCGGCGGAAGATCCGCGCAGTGTGGCGCCGGTTTTATTCGGTGTCTCATACCTAATGATCATGACCACCATGTTTAACTCAGTAACACCTAAGGATATCAATCGGTTTAGGGCCGTTGTATCAACTTGGTTTATAGTAATCTTTCGTTCAAAGCATAGATATTTTGCATTTTCCAACGATCAAACAACTCGCTCTCGTAAAAATCTATGCTTTAAATGAACTATTGCTATAAAGTAAGTTGATGCAACCAGTCTTTAATGTGCATAAATAAAAAAGTTTATTTTGAAAAAAGATGTTTATACAAATGAACTCGTTAATGAATTATGTAATAAAAGTATAAATAATAAAAATTCTATGTAAAAAATTATCGAATAAAATATGTTCTAAACTTTTCTCATCTTACGGCTTCTAAATCAATTTTTCCACTTATCCTTGTTCTTTTTTTCCGGGTGTAGATATTTTAATGCCCATTTCCACGGCCGCTTTACCTTCTTTAACTATTTTGTAAATTGCCGATTCAGAAAACCTGAAGAAATTGTATAATAGTAAAATAAAAAACTAAGTATGGGAAAATCATTATAACTGCATGGCAGCACTAACCTGAAGTGGCGGCAGTAAGTCTATGAACAAAATCAAACGGTATAATTGGGGCTTTTAGACGTTGTTCCTCTTCAAAAAACGGGTGCATTTTCAAGATTATTTCCCGAACACCGCTTTTAATGGTTTTTGGCATGGTGACAATTTAAAATTTTCTTAAAAAACTATCGAAACAGTCGTGAACCCCTCTGTAAACAAACTCTGTCAACGGTCTGTCAGCTGTAGATAATCCAATATGGCGTCGTTAGTTCCAAATTTGGCCATTCTTCAGATAAGTTAGACGGACTATACAATGACAAACACCATAGATCACGTATGTTTGTCTATAATTCTAGCCAAACAACGTCACGACCAATCACATCGCGTAGGATTCGTAATTTTTAAAATTTTTACTATAAAAATTATGAATGAAAACATTATCCCACACAATCCATACTGAGTTACAAATTATAATTTATTTTTCTGAATCTATTTCGTATATTTTCATAGATATCTGTATAATGTGAAATTACCATATTCGGGAGATGACGTCGAACTTTCGGCCGTATCCGTATTTATCCCAACACCTAATATATGAGAATAACAATAAAAAATAAACGAGACGTAGGTATACGTCTGTGTTTGGTGTTCATCGTACTCAAATAAGGAGATTTGACTATTTTCACATATGTGTGTACCTTTATTTGCAGTGTTCGATGTCTGCAATGCGTGTACAAAATCTTTTAAAAGCCAAGATATAACCAAAATTTGAAAAATACTCGTACCTATATGCAATGATACAATTAACTATAGATACGATACAAGCGTGAAATCATGGCAACTCAAAAGTAAGGTAATAATTGCCTTACTTGCATTAATTATCGAACGTGCCTTCTTTGTGATGGATGTAAAAAGAAAAAAATAATAATTTCATATGGTTTCTTCCCCGACATCGTCCTGATGTAAAATTATGGCAAAATTGTCATTGTCGCGTTGGACTCGTATTTATATTTTGACGTTTGACGGATAACCGTTACATACTTTTTGTCCCTCTCTCTCTTCAAGTAGAAACTGAAAAAAACAAACACCGACGCATTCCTACGTCTCGTTTATTTTTTATTTTTATTATCGATGTTGGGATCTAATCCTAATTCTAATAATCTAATATCTCAATATTGTTATTTTCAGAAAACGGCCGTTTGCCTGGGCAAAAGATAACGTTTTTTTTAATACATAGTCTAAACTGTCCGCGATGTGGCAATTGGCAATTGGCAATGTAAGATCGCTGTATCCATAGATAACATATGGCTGTATCTCTCGAGGGCCTCCCAGCGAGTCGGCGCGTGAGATGTATTTAAATGCTAAAATTAATTTGTTTTTGTTTATTTGAGCTCGGGCACGATAATCTGTATGTAATGTTAAGATTTTTTCTGTTGCCTTATTGTGTGAATGGGTGTCTTTAGCAGCAATGATTTTTCAACTGAGTAAAGTAACTTAAATATCGAGGGCGATTACCATTATCATACGTGTCATATACACAAAAGTCACTATTTTTGTATTCACGTATTTACTAGGGATCTTCCGACTAGTCGGTAAAGCCGACTATCCGGCAAAGAGAGCCGACTATCCGCCTTCTTACTTTGTATGTATTTCTCAATAAAATGTATATAGGTGGAATTACATTAAATAAAAACCTTCTTGTTAATTAATATTTTTATTTTAGAATCAGCCTTACACATTTTGAAATGTAATTCAATCTTTCCTTTGGTAATCAACTAATCAGTCTCTAAAATTACTTACTTGTAAAGAAAAAATATCTATGACATTTTTCAAACAAAATTAGTATCTTAATTAACAAACAATAATATCTCCGTATCTTCAATAAATATTTATAAATATTTCTTCTTATTTAAATAAAGGAGTTGGAATTTTTTTATTAACAGACGTAATATTAAACCAAGATTGCATATACATGATGTACTGAAAAAAAAAACATTTATTTATACATTACCGGGCTTTAGGGCCGGTTGTTTCAAGTTGGATCAAAGTAAGCGGTCGATCAAAGCATAGATTTTTACGAAAACGGATCGTCTGATTGGTGGAGAACGTAAAAATCTATACTTTAAAAGAACGCTTACTTTGATCGAACTTGAAACAACCGGGCCTTAGTCAGCCAAAGTCATAGTGCTTATTCAGAGTGCACAGGCGGGAGCGGGTGCATGTGCGCTCGCGCTGGCTCTGGCGTCACCATGTTCACAGTGCCGAAGCGGCTGAGAGTCTAATATGTATGCTTCTCAAACTTCGCGATACTTACGTAGAAAGATGGATGAAGACTTGGTTTTATTAATGGAAAATTCATTTTTCAAATGGGAAGTAAATTATGTGAAGTTGGCTAAATGTTTGAAAATGAAAAAATGAAAATGTTTGAATTTAATATTTTTATTCTTTAACTTTAATGTGTAATTATATAAAATGTGAAAGACTACAAATAAAGTTTTTGTTAATTGTAAATAATCTTTTATTTTGATAAAACTTCTAATTTTACCTAAATAGGATGATTAATTTTAGAGATATGTATAATTATTTGTATAATAGCTGCCCGTATGTCGCAAGTCGCGCGAATATTTCACAAAAAATGCTTCACGGGCGTTAAAGTAGTAAGTACCTTACCAGCTTTTTATATTTTTTTGGGTAAAATAATTTATAGGTAAAAAAAAATAGAGGTAAATTTTTAAAAATATTTTATATAAAAAAAAAACATAATTTATAGGTAAAAAAATTACATTAGATTTTTTATTACTTTAATTAATTTACTTGACAGCTCTTTTGAAGTGTTGTGGGTGTTTGCTTTGCCAAATAGCAGTGCGATGTTGCACTGCGGATATAAATTCTTCCGCACCGATTTCCATGTTGTGGCGTGTGGATCAAAAACGTTTAGAACCAGACGCTTTGGCCACCGCCAGACGCTCGGGCAGTGTGAAAGATACAGGCGGATTGGGCCAACAGAATCGGCCGCGCGCTAGGAGCGCTACCTGCGCCCGCGTCCGCCCCTATGCAGGCGCGCCCGCGGTCGAGCAGTGTGAAGGCGAGAGGCGTGTAGGTACATTTGAACTACACGCACCCGCGCCAGCGTCCGCACCCGCCCTTACTCTGAAAGAGCCCATAGTCGCACGTCTCTAATTATCAATTTTTGCTGTATTTGGCGAGTGCAATGAAGCTATGCAAAGCAAATTACTTGTATTCCAGTACAATCCGTATAGTTTTAAAAGTTCCCGGTCGTTTTTATTCTAAAAGCAACTTTTTTTAATTTTGTTTTTGGACACAAAATGTTTAACATATTTTTTCTTCAAATTGTAATGGGCGGTCTACCTACTTGCATTAAAAATTTAATCCAAAACAAAAAAAATTAACAAATTATTCGATATAAATTTGAAAAAAAAAAGATTTTAAATTGAGAACTTGATTGCGAATTCGTTGATTCAAATAAGGCAAGTAGGTACCTACTTTTATTGATCCATACCGTCGTTTGCTTTCGATTTCGTTTAAAATATTATTAATGATTATTAAGGCTAATTAGTAGGTAATATTAGGTATTTTGGCTCATATCTTCGAAGCTATCCAATAAATACCTATTTTATGCATTAATGTAAACAATAACTAGCCTTAATGATTTACATTCTCAAATTTGATGTAATTTATGTGATCATTTTAAAATATTTGTTCAAAGTTTTCATACAACATGTATGGCGGCACACTATCGTCATCTACGAAAATAAATAAATATATATCTTATCTTTACTTGTATTTACTAATTAATAAATATATACCTAGGTATAAGATTTTTTAAATTATGATGTAATTTCTGTCGCTGCTCAATTATAAGATGTAAAATGTTACACATATTATGTGACACTGTAAGACTCGCTTTTTTTTATTTCCATCTAATTGAGTGCTCTTCTACTCCTTCGATTCTGGTGCATTTACTTTTTGTAATATATATTTTTTTAATGGTTCACAAAACAATGAAAAACACATAAAATGATAAAGATAATACAATTATAATACGATTAGTTTAAATGCTTTTCATCACTTAAATGTGAACGCAGCAAACATAGCGCTAAAAGTAAAGGCTAAAACATAAACAAGAAAGAACAGAAGAAAGTGATTTTATATAGTGAGATTGAATAAAGAGACTAAACAGCTAATTTCGCAAGTTTGGTACATGATTTTCATTGTCCTGTTTTGTAACACTTATGCTTTTTTGATGATTTCTTCATTGGCCAAATACAAGACTGCGGCACAATAATTTGTAAGGAGTAATTATAGTTTTGTGCATTAATATTAACTCCGCACTATTTCTACTCATTTTTTTTCTCAATCTTCAATGTCTGGTGGGTATTCCGATGACTCGACGGTAACCGGTTAACCGACCACAGCTGATATCAGCGCGAGTGCGGAGTGCGGATTAGCGAAGGGAAAAACTACATTTCAAAATGAAGACTACAACACACACGCGTTCACCAGTTTGAAGACTACAAAGTGTACACTACATTTGTAGTAAAAACTACATGAATTGAACTAATTGTAGTATTAATGAAGTGAAGTAATTGTAGTACAGTGCCGGCAAACATCTTGAAATTTTACGGCGCAGTGGGGGGAAGTTTGCGCATGTACCATTCCACCAAAGAGATCCAAATTTCAAGATGTTTGCCGGCAACTGTATTAATGAAGTGAACTTTTGTAGTACTAATGAAGTGAAGTAATTGTAGTACATACTACAAAATTGTAATGACCTGCAAGAAGTGCTTCTTGAAAAGTGTACTACTAGAAAATTTTCAAAACCATGGGGGGGGGGGGGGTTTCAGTTTCTTCTTCATTCGGTCCCAAAATTTTTCAAACCACGGGGGACGGGTTGTTTCGATTTCATTTATCTACATCGACTTCCCAAAAAATTCACGTTAAAAATGTACTATTTGAAATATGTACTCGTACTTTCTATAACTTTGAAGTGTGTGTACTTTGTAGTGTGCAATACACTTCAAAAGGTGTGAAGTGTACACTTCAATGTAATGTAGTACTACACTGTAGTAGTGAGTACAGAGCGGACCCATCACTAGTGCGGGTCGGCGCGCGGAGCAGCGAGCCGCGTGTCGCCAGCTGTGGGAGCCGTCGGTGCCAGCCCCGCCCCGCGCATATTCTCGGTAAACAACGCGCTTCATCAAGTGTCGTCAGCTTGTTTATTGCTGTGTTAATACTAGCCACGAATTCTGCTGTCAGATCTCTCTCGTCAAATTTCTTTGTTTTGGAAAAGTTTTGAAACAATACGTATTGACTTCGACTTTTAGCAGAGTCATACAATTTGCCGCGCGATATATTGTAGGTACTACCATAATTAAAATTTTAATATATAATGAGTGAACTAAGTATCTAGCGTGAAGGTGATTTGAAGTTGAATGTAGCAGAGACATTTCTGGAAATTCAAACGCGATATGGTGAGCGCAGTTCGGTGTGGTTCAGGGTCGGTTTCTTGTTTTTCGAAAAATGGCGCTGTCGTTATCGGAATGCCAACAAATCGAGTTTGTCGCGGGAAATCGTGTTTTAAATTTAAACATTATACAGATGTCTCGTGGCTAGTAGTTAAAACTTTAGAGGGGTCTTCTTTATTCAATTTTGAATAGAAAATATTTTTTACACTTTGGGTGAAATGCCAACAGTTACGGAGATAAGTGACACCAAAGTTTGCATTTTTTTTTTCATTTTCCTGCTTATTTTTTGTAAAATGTTAAACTATCATTAAAGTAATTTCAATCAAACAACTAATTTTCGTAAAAATGTATGCTTTTTGGTGAACTATTGCCATCAATGATTGAAGAGCAGTCACTAAGAAAACAAGACTTATTTTATATTTTCTGTTGCCGAGGTAGGTACTTTGTAGAACTCCATAACCATATACATTATACATTTGTTTTTAATTTTGTGGGACGCGTTAAAGTAATTTATTTCTTTATTTCCATACATGTGACTCACCGAGTATTTTATTATTTTCTAATGATATTTGCACTGATTATTATATTTCGTATCTTATTCAAACTATTAAAATGTCACATCATCATACAATATTATTATTTAATATTACTATTAGAGATGGGTCGTCCATGAACGAAGTTTTCTTTTTGAACGATTGAAACTCATGAACGAACGAGAACGAACACTTTACTGGACGAACGAACTGTAATTTTCGTGAACAGTTCATTTTCGTGAACGACTGTTCATTAGTTCAACAGTCGTAAATTATTTTTTCTGTGGACAAATAGTCTAAGATCCCGACTAAGGTTGACATGGTTCGACCGATCGGACTCAAAATTTGCAAACTTATTCTTTAAGACCCGGCGGGTAACATAGGCGACATTTCCTTCCTATTCTTTTACCCCTTCCCCTCCCCCTGATATTTCCGATGCAAATCTGTAGCGTTCGACCGATCGGACTCAAAATTTGCAAACTTATTCTTTAAGACCCGGCGGGTAACATAGGTGACATTTCCTCCCTCCTCTTTTCCTTTCCCCTCCCCCTGATATATGTTTGAATCGAACCTTTGTTCCCCCATATTTATCTTTAGCTTAATCCTTAACCCGTGCAACGCTGGGTAGGAACAGCTAGTATATTATAATTCTAATAATACAACATTTAAATTCTTTTATTTATCGTTTGATTATGAATTTTTTTACGTGGGAAAAAATATCGCCTCCTCCAATACTTGAAGGCAAGATAAAAGAAAGAAGGGAGTTGACCGGAATGAGACGGGTAGAGGCTTGGTCCGGGCATCGTAGGACAGAGAGGTTTTCGCGCAAGTGATCGGGGAGATCTGACAAGGTACAGAAAGAGGAAGAGGAATTTATCGTTTACTCTCTAAATTTAAAAATTATGTCGACTCTCTAAGTGCACTGTTGAAGTAAACTACCCAATTGATTTATTTTCGGATAATGTTGTATAAAAGTTTAAACTCATTTGATTTAATTAAGATATATTATAGAAGTCTCATAGCGACGAAACTATTTATATGGGAAACGTGTATGGAAGTCTTCAAAGGGTGGCAGGGGCCTATGACCTGTGTGAGTTGGCGTAAGTGCAACATTACTTTATACAATGCAACGTTCAACATTTCATTCTCATTACCAAATTTTTTAAAGTTCCCGTATGTTTTAAATCAGTCTCTTTCAAATATTTGAGTGGACCATGCTAGAGACATCTATGGTCCTTCCGATGACATTTTTATACATAGATTTCCCATCTGCTAATGATACCTCTTTTTATATTTGATTTAATTAAAATCATTTTTATGAATAATATATAATTTATATAATAATTATATGTCCGAATTGAAACACAGATCACAACATATTGATTAAAAAAAGGAACCCATAAAAACCAAGTTTTTATTATACTCCCTTTCTTTGTAAAATATAACAACAATTAAAGACGAATTAAAACATATAACATAACACTAAACTTACAACTATCCAATTTAATATATTTTATATTTAATATATTTAATTTAATATATTTCTAAAATATCAGATGTTTTGAGCTTTGATAAGACACTTCATGCTTTGAAGATTAAATTCTAAAAACATTTGTCAGTCAATTTAGATTTTCGACATTCGTAGTGAAGTACCTATTATGTATACCAACGGAGTAATTCAAATTTAGAAAATATTCCGCGACGTTATCGGGCCGCCGTTGCTAATCAAACTTTTCTAATGATTTCAATTAGGAAAAACCATTAAAATTTCTAAAAATCCGAAATTATATTATAATTATTAATTTTTTTTAACGAAAATTTTATAGATCTTCTTGATCGTCGCCACGAGTCTATTTGCCAAGTTTCAGCTCGATTGAATCACGGGAAAAGGGTCAAAAATCGATCCAAAGTTTTTTTTGACGGCAAGCCGGCAAGCAAGCAAGCAGACGCCACGAGTTAATATAAAGGGAGTAAAAAGACGAAGAGTGTTTGCACGTAAGTGTGGACGTCACGAAACTTTACTTGAGCAAGGCGTGTTACTCTTTAATTGTATATAAATATGTACAATTAAAGAGAAACTAGCAGTTAAGCAATCGGTTCCCGCCGATTGCTTGCTGCTAGGCCCTGCGGGCGGCTGCCTAGGCCGCTGCACTACCGATAATAGCCGCTGCGCAGCCATTGCTATTTGCTCGCTGTTTTACAATGTGTTGGCTATGGTGGCCGCTTCGTGGTTGGTAGTGACCGCTGCGCGGCCATTGATGTCTACAATCAGTTGTCGTCGATTGGGTCGGCTTTCTTTTTCTTTTTTGTCATTATTTTTTCTTTTTTAAAATAAATAAATACTTATTCTTTAGGAACCGACATGTAAAAGTAGCGTCAATTTTGACGGGTTACAGCTATTATATAATCATTTTGTTGTCTGTCGGTCCGTAACGTTCCTAACTTGCTAGAATTACAAATTTAGATAATCAGAGTGTGACACGCAACCAGCCTATGGGCCAGGTCACACGCAAGGGTAGTTGTTAATTATTATATCCCGTGATTTTTCACGGGTGCACGGCTAGTTTAGATATAATTAAGACAAAGTATTTATAACCGATTAGTAAGCCAGGGCGGAGATTTAAAATTAATATTTTGATCAATTGCTTCCAAAACACACGGACATGTTTACAAATTTATTAATAGTTCAAGTTAATTTATCGGTTGTCAATTGTCAAATTAAAATTCTTTAAAAAATGTAATAATCACATTCAGAAACGTCGTCCAGTATTCGTGTCATATTCAAAGTAGCGCTTTTTCTTTCAATTCTGAACTTTTTTTTCGCATTTCTTAAAACAAAACAATCACATTTAAAAAAAGATATTTTACAAAACTACTCTACAAGACGACTTATGGACACCTATGGGAAACAAGGAATAGGGAAAAGAAGATGCACAGGAAAAAGAAACGTGAATATCTACAAATATAAATTAGAGAGGCTGAAGCACTCAGGCTTTCTGCAAAAAAGTAAATAACACGAGAGCTGAGTTTAAGCCAAAAATAAATATGTGCAAGGGTGAGAATGGAGTGATACTGAGTGAAAAGCCTGACATACTGAGGAGATGGGTGACACGGTTCTCAATAACAACTTGGTAGAGGTGGAGCACAACACGGTGGAGAGCAAGGAAGATGATTTGCTCATTGACAATGCTGAACCCCCTTTACTGGAGGAAGTGAAGCAGGCAATAAGACAGCTAAAAAACAAAAAATCCCCGGGTCAGATGAGCTGGTGACTGAATTATTGAAAGCAGCAGGTGGAGAGTTTATTCATTACCTGCATAACCTAATTCAAAAAGTATGAACAGAAGAAGAGTTGCCCGAAGAGTGGAGACTAGGAATAATGTGTCCACTACACATGAAAGGCGACCAACTCGAGTGCTGTAATTACAGGAGAATAACGTTAAATACTGGCAATAAAATAATGCCTAACATCTTGTACAAAAGATTGCTCCCAATGTCCGAGGAAATTATTGGCAACTACCAACGCGGCTTCAGGCCAGGCAAATCATGCATTGATCAAATTTTTTCATTGAGACAGATCATAGAAAAAAAAAAGTTAGAATACATTGTCGAAACTCATCACCTCTTTGTAGGCTTCAAGGCCGCCTATGATAGCATAAACAGGAACGGATTGTACAATGCAATGAGTGAGTTTAGAATACCGCGTAAGCTGATCTATCTGGTGAAACTAACAATATCCCCAGTAACGTGTAGAGTCAGGGTTGGCAGTGATCTGTCCGAGCTCTTTGAAGCGCTCCACGGGGTGAGACAAGGAGATGGATTGGCCTGCCTCTTATTCAACATAGCCTTAGAAAAACAGGCATTGAAATAAGAGCAACGATATTTGACAACTCTGTGCAACTATTGGCTTAAGCTGATGATATCGACATAATTGCGAAAACTCCGTATGCTTTACGTAATGCCTTCATAAATCTTGAAAGTTCTACCAAATATATGGCTATAGGATGCACCCAACAAATCCCAATTCTCTCATGTGGAAGTCAAAATTCTGAAACGGTACAAAGATTTACATACATAGGCTCCCTGATAACAAACAAGAATAATACTACAGAGGAGATCCAGAAGCGCATAGTGAGCGCAAATCGATGTTTTATCCGCCTACAAAAGCAGATAAAATCCAGACTGCTGTCCAGAAACACCAAGATATAAGTGTACAAAACGCTTACTAGGCCAGTGATCATGTACGCAGCTGAGACGTGGGTACTAAGAGGAAGTGAGCACTGGACGTTTTTGAAAGGAAAATTTTGAGGCGTATCTTCGGACCGGTTCTAGAAAATGAACTTTGGCGTAGACGTTAAACAATGAGCTCTATACTCTGTTTAAGAAGCTAAACGTCACAAAATTTATAAAACTGGGAAGACTTCGGTGGCTAGGTTATGTGGAGAGAATGACCGAGCATCAAGCACCAAAGTCCCTGCTGAACTCAAGGCCGATAGGGCGAAAGAGCTTAGGAAGGCCAAAATTGAGATGGAGCGACAACGTCCTCAAAGACATTTCTACCTTGGAGCTTCTGAACTGGAGAGCGCTGGCACTAAACCGAGATGAGTGGAGGAAGACTCTTGAGGAAGCTAAGACCCATCAGGGGTTGTAGAGTCAAGAATGATGATGATGACTCTCATCTCATCTTCTTCTCCTTGTCCTATTCGAGTCGGGGACTCATTGCATCGACAAGGCGCCTCCATTCGTCCCTGTCTTGCGCTGATTGTGCAGTCTTCGTTCATTGTAGTCCCATTCTTTCCTCACACAGTTTTTGGATTTGCCTCGCCCAACTGTGTCTGGGGCGGCCCACTGGACGTTTTCCCTCAGGAATCGCACTCAGCATTTTCCTAGGAATTCGGTCATCAATCATTCTTAGTACGTGCTCAAGCCACCTCAGTAGCGATTTTTCTATGAAGAGTAGCGGTGGTTCAATGTTTAGATCGTCTCGGATCGTTTTTTATTCAATCCCATTTTGTTAAACCCTGCCACTCCCCTCATGCGCTTCATTTCGGCCGCTTGGACTCTAGAGCACGTTTAGCATCCATATCTAGTGACCGTAAGATTGGTGATTCCTAAGCGTCGGGCGGTATACCGTTTTTAACACTGCCGTCTTTGTCTTGATACTAAACTCACCTTTCCTTATCACTGAGCTGTAGAGAGGACGCAACCCACCGCTTGCCGCATCTTCTTCGATTCATTTCTCCATCTTGCCGTCCATCTGGAGAAATTGATAGCGACAGATCTCAGAAGCATGATAAACGAAACATAATAGACCTTCAACCCGGTCGGCGGATGGAACTAAATAAATAATGGCCAATGTGTGATCACCACCGGCCGAGCGACGCTGTGATTCCTTTGATGTGTGCTCGAAAAACCGAAACTTTCGTTAACCCCCACCAATGTCGGCCAATGTCCGCCAATCTGCGCCAATACCCCTGAACACGTTGTCCGAGGCCGGCAATGGCTAAACTCGGCCAATGTGTAC
Source organism: Agrypnia vestita (assembly GCA_016648135.1). Classification (NCBI taxonomy): domain Eukaryota; kingdom Metazoa; phylum Arthropoda; class Insecta; order Trichoptera; family Phryganeidae; genus Agrypnia; species Agrypnia vestita. The sequence goes on along the minus strand of JADDOH010023645.1, from coordinate 46,516 downwards.
AGGACCGTTTACATTTGAGATGAACTATCTACGGTAAGTACCGTAAAATCATCTAGTAACTTGTATTGGCTGGATGGACATGAATTGATCGGCACAAGTCGCCAATTTTATTAAAATAAAAACCATAAATATATACTTTTTGAAAATTAAAAACAAAAACATTAATAAATAAATTTCAGAAGTTCTCATATATTTTTTGTAGGCAGGTACAGTCTGTTCAAAACTTTTATTGAGATGATTTATGTGTGGGTGCCCATCCGAGAATTCGATGTACATACACACTTTGATTGTGTTAGTTCGCGTAATACGCCAATAGCGCCGGCCAAACTGACACCAACACAGTTGTCAGTGTTCCACTGGGCGTCGGGGTGAGAGCACGTCACTTGATATTGTAAAAGTATAGGGTGGTTTGCATATTTTTAATGATTCTTTTTTTTTCTTTATTTATTAATGATAACAGTACTCTCTTCTACAACTTGATTCGTATTTTGCTTTATTCTTCTTCTTCTTCTTCTTATACTTCATTTTCAACTATTCGATTAATGGTTTGCTTCATTTTCAGCTTCTTCTTTTTTTAAAAATTTCTTTAGTTGGTTTATTTGACACTCCTCTATATTTCTTAGTATTTTACTCTAGTATTCCAAAATCTATTACTAACATACTATCCATAATAACTTACATATTTATATTTACGTATCCCATAATATTATACAATATATAGTACTATAAAACTTCTTAATCTATAATATAATCTAATCTATGGTACAATCTATGCTCTACAATTCTATAATATTTGTAAAATAATTATAGAATTTGTTTTTAAAATCATTCATTCTTGTCGTTTACTAACAGCCCTTGATAGATAATAACTATAAGTATAAGTAGACCGTAAAACAAACGTAAAATAACGACAACAAAAAAAGCACTATTAAAAAATTTCTCTAAACACATGGGAAGGATTTTGTAAATAGATTTAAATAAATTTATATTATTTATTATATTTAATTAACCAGCAAGTTTAACTTTCAAAAGTCAACAAATGTCACGAAATACAAAATGAGTCGAAAATGTTCAAGCAACTCTAATATTGATAGTTATGGATTTATGTATGTATGTATGTATGTAATTTCACAGTTTGCATTTTTTTTACAATATTTCTGAATTATTTTTTACAAAAAGTTGAACTATCATTACGGAAGGGGCGTTCAGTGAGAACAATAAGCATGATTTTTATTTAAATGTACAGGGTTATTTGTAAAACATTAATAACCTTGCAGGACTATATTCCTGCCTTGATTATGAAAAATGTTCAAACAACCATGACCTAATATCAAAAGTAATGGGGATATACGTCATCAAAATTTGAATTTTTTTTAAATATATCTGACTTATTTTTTGTAAAACGTTGGACTATCATTACAGTAACTTATATCGATTACGAAAAACACATTAGTTCCAATACAAGTTAAATAAAACGATAAAAACCCTGCAGAAATTCCAATTGGAATGTTTTCCGATTGGAATATAAAGGTTTTTATTACCTCTTATATTTACGACCTCTATTGTAGAAGAAGTGAACACTCTACAACAAAGTGCATATAATTTATGCCCTCGAAAGTAGTAATCAGTCCGCCCTCTACTTCCGCAGGTAAAGGTCGTCCTCCTGATGACGTTGAATAAGAATTCAAGGAAACGTCGAGAATCGTTTCTCAGAAAAACATACGGTTCATATAAAATATCCGCAACCAGTTACAGTTAAACATGTCTAACGACCTAATAACAACCTTAACTCTTTAATTTTCTAGCATTGATTGATTATGGTGCACTATTCGCTTGGCTGACATATTTACTAACATTTCATACATATTTTGATATATTTAATGTATACAATTTAAATATTCATCTTTTTAACTATTACGCCATTTCTTTGCAGGATTATGCAGAGAGGCTATAACGCCACATTATTCTGTCTTGGCACAAGACTTTTGCTTCGGCTAAATTTATATACCTTCTCATACATACCCTTCGGTTTATGAGGTTTTTAATAGGGCCATCTTCCAATATTTCTAGTATCAGATCGTACAAATTCGAAGACGCCCTTTATTTCTGCTGCCTTTAACCTACCTTTCGTCACTCATATGTTCCTCATGACCAAACCATCTTTATTCTACCTACTACGCTACAGCCAGTACAGCTTCAGTACCGCTAGTTTTGCTTCTTTTTTGACAGCTTCTTATTGGCTATGCATTGCATTCTGAGCGCCATTTACTTTGTTTCCCACAGTCACTCTCCTTTTGATATCATTCTCAGCCTTGACGACTCTTACTTTGGATGTATTAAAGGCAAATTAAGTATTTGCTGTAAATTATGATCTCACTATTTAACATTCCGACTGTGGTGGGGAATGTCATGATGGGGAAATAATTGTTCCACTAAAATGGTTTTTACAACCTATTCAAAATCTGTATTTTTCGCATATAAAAAAAACGTGTAATTGGAAGATGAGTTTTTCTGTTTACTAAGGACTTTATTTTTCAGGTTAGCGGAACCGCGAAGAAGAATCGGTCCTGAATTGTGACTACGATACAACATTGGAGAGCAAAAATGTTGGCGTTAAAACAAAATGAAAGGCCACCCGATAATGAGGTACGTCAAGCAGAATCATCGCAAAATTTTTCCAGAAGTAGCAGCGTAGAAGATTTACAGGTTTTAAACAACTCTAAACTTTTTGCTATCCTTCGTGGAACTGCACCTGAACAAGTAATTATCGATGAAATAAAAATGTGCTTACAAAATGGAGCTGATGTCAATGCCCAAAATAGTAGAGGAAATACGATGTTGCACATTGCGATCAAGAAAAATTATCGGAGCTTCGTAGAATTTCTTCTAACCCAAGATGGTCTCCGACAAGACATCAGGAACCAGTCTGGCCTGACTGCATTTTGCATTACAAAACAAGATCCGTCACGCGGGACCCGGATAACCGGGACCCCTGGGCTTTCGGCGTTGCCTTTGCAACCAATCGCGACACTTCACCCGCCTAGTGAAGAGTTTTATATCGACGTTGACGAAGGATTTGTTGAACCACTTTCTATGAAATTGAAGGTGGACAATTCTTTGAAATTGAGTGACGAGAATTACATCGACTCACTGCGCGCACTGACCAGAGACATCGGAGCAAAGCGGGAAAAACTAAACTTGGACCCGTATCCGAGTGCGGCGATATTGGCGCATTTTGCTCTGAAGGTTTACAGCGACTGCACCTGCGAGAGAGAGCTTCAGTTACCGGACGGATGGAGGTTGCTGACGACGGCCTGCAACGCAGGCTGGAGAAACGGCTATGTGGGTGCTGCATACTGGAACCCCTTCCAGCAGCAGGTGGTCATCGCTCACCGAGGAACAGTTCTGACTGATCTGGGCTCTCTGTGGACCAATATTAAAAGCGTACTTTTCAATGAATATGTATCGCGCATTAATTCAGCCATCACGTTTACCGATAGAATTGCGAGTTCCTTGAAGGAACTCAACAAAATGCCCGAACGTTGTTTTCGTTTATCAGTCACGGGCCACTCTCTGGGTGGCTGGCTGGCGCAAGTCACCACATTCACTGTCAAGTACCTCCAATCTAAGAACTCGGTTTTGGTGAAGATACAAGATGGTCGCAACGGATTTCATGCGCACGCGGTTGTATTCGATAGTCCGGGTTGCAAACGCATGCTATCCAAAATGAAGAATGATTTTGATTTTCGACACGACAAATCGATGTCTCTGAAGAGATTAGATATCGCGAGTTTCTTATCCGCACCCAACAGGATAAATAGTTGCAACTTGCATGTGGGAAGTGTGTATCGTGTAATGACTGACTTAGGTGATTTGAACATGGTGGAAAAGAACACCGCAGCCTACAATCTGGCGGTCCACAGAATGACGAAGATTCTGGAAGCTTTAGATAACTCGCCCGTCATATACGAAATGCGCGATTGGCCCTTGAGCGGGCTGCGCAGAGGACCGGAGCTAAAAAGGTTTTTCGAAAAAGGTAAATACAAAAACCATTTTCATCCGATGACGGAGAAACTACAGGGTTGCCATTATTATTTCAAAAAATTTGACGGTGCCTCGTGCAGTTTGAGAGTATTCTCCGAAGACGAGCTGCTCTTGATAGACAGGTGGGTTGCATTGCGCGAGTCAAACGTCAAGTTGACCAAAATGGAGGAATTTGCTATCCAATACGAGTTTCAGGATCCCGGCGATTTATTTGGAAAGTTCGTAATCGATAAAGAAAAACGATACATCATCAGCGAAACGAAAGACTCTCTGCACATAGTCATCAGACATATAAAACAAGTGATGCGATGGTTCCCTGCAGAAGCCACGGCCGCCATCAAGGAGCAGACGGCGCTGGTACCTTCTGCCGCGGATTCCCTCTACCGAGTGGAAACCCTCAACTATCTTCATTCCTTGGCAGAAAGCCAGTTTAACTTCAAAGACAGCGTCGGACTGAAGGATTTCCTAGAATCCAGGGCCCAGCGTATTTTATACATCTCGACTCCAGACACCAGTTTCGAAGCGACAAGATTGCATAATGTATTCGGTCAAATTAAAGACAATTGGAAATTGGATATCGAAAATAGTAAATTTTTGTCACAATATTTAGACGATAAGTATCAAACTTTTTTAGAGTGGGGGCAGTTTTTAAAACTAGAGAGATTTCTCGACATTCAAGGCGTACTAAAATCAAATTTTTCATTCGATAACTTGTTGATAATTGAATATAAATATAAACCAGAGATCAGGCAGTGTGACATAGATCTTCTTAAATGCATTTTAGATAATTTGAAGAAATCTTCTATTAAGAAATTTATATTAATTTCTTCCAGTCAAGAAAATTTGTTTAAGCATTCTAATTTTCAGAGTTCCCATCTTGAAGTGAGGAAGGTAAATGTTAGAGATATCACGTTCTTGGATCTCACTGAAGAAGCGAAGAAGTTGTTTTTTCGAAAGAAAACGATACTTTTACAAGGAGACATCTTGAGCTTGGAAGATTTTGTCGCCCCGTTCGATCCTTCGATATTAAGTCATCTATTAGACACAATCAAATTTAAGTACATTGTTACTAAAATAAACCCGGAACTAAGGGTTGGTAGCGAGTTACTGAACTTATGCGACTTGGAAGTGGCACACGCTACAGTTAACGTCGATACGACTACAGAAAAGGCGCAAAAGGTTTTATTAAATTTCAAGGATCATCTCAGCCCAAGTACATGCTTCGTGATCAGCGGGCTCTGCGACATGACGGTTGGGGAGCGGTGGTGGGGGGAGAGGGAGGAGGGGAGGATAGTGACCGCGCAATTCACCCGAGACGGCGCACTTTTGTTTAAGCAAATGTGCCATCAACAAGCAAATAAGACCATATACTGGCTGGACGTCACGCCTGGACACGTCAAGTGGGAACAAATATACGATCGAGACTTTTATATCACAAGGAGGTTTAACTGTCGGATAATTGTCGATTTGAAAATAAAACAAAAACTTTTGCAGTCTAAAGGTGCTTACGATGTATTTATCTTTGAAAATATTGAAAGTAAGAGTTTACTTATGAATTTTTTTGGAATTTCGAATGAAGAAGACTGTACCGTGTTTATGAAAAATGAAAATATTAAAATTTCGGGCAGCAGTAAAGAAGCTGACTTTATTATAGCGAAGAATTACGATAAACCTGTCCATTTCTTGCGAGTTGAGAACGGCGGCCAGGGCCTGGAGTGGCGGCGCTCGGTGGGCTCTCTGGACGGACTGCGGCCGTACGCGACCACTGACCTTGGCCACTCTCTGGACGAGCGAGCTCTCTGCAACAGCGGCAGCAAGGTGGTCATCATCGCCGACGAGCCCGGCATGGGCAAGTCGACCAGTTTGACGAGCTTGGCGCGGCTAATTAAATCAGCTTGGGTGATACGAATAGACTTGAAACACTTCCAAACGCCTATTAAGAATCTGCCCTCTGAGCTCAGCGTGGACTCTGTAGCTTTATTCCTACTTTCTGGAAAGAGAGATAGTTTGGAATTCGGATTATTGAAATATTGTCTAGAATCTTCGATTTGTAGGAAAATATTTTTATTATTTGACGGATTTGATGAGATCAAAGAGGAATGTTCCGGAAGAATAGCGAGAAAATGCGCCCAAGAAAAAGTTATAAAGCTGTTGAAATATCTGAAAGATAAAACGTCTTCGGTAATATTTGTGACAACCCGCAAGTATCCGAGCAAATTGTTGGAAAACGAGTTGTCGGCGTTCGCTACGAAGTTTGAGAACATCGGAAAACCGACGCAACTAGAATTCCTGGAGAAGTTCTGGCAGTCTCAGCTCGCTCTGGAGCTGGAGGGGTTCGGCCGCGCCGAGCGTAGCAGGCTGCGGCAGTACGCCGAGTCTCTGTACACCACGGTCGAAGCGGTTCTCGGTACTAACATAACTGACTTCATGGGAATACCTTTGCAGTTACGCATGTTGGCTGAGATCTCGTTGCGACAGGCCAAGTCGTTTGTCGAATCTCCCGAAAATATCTACGATCCCGTCAATTTGTATATCGACAATGTGTACGACTTATATAGGGTATTTATTAGTAAGAAGTTCGATATTTATTTGAACGACAAATCTGGTTTGTCCGCCGGATTGACGAAAGTAAACAGAGCGTGGCTCGAGAAAGTCCTCGCTAACAAACACCGTACGCTCGGCTTTCGGTTGACTTTCCCAGACGACGAACATCACTACTTAGGGGAGAAACACGAGGACGACGAGATTATAGAACTCAATAGAGTGGGGCTGATCCAGATCAACGGAGAGGGTGACGTGGAGTTCATCCACAGATCATTTGCCGAATATTACACAGCCGAATTAGTAGTTCACTGGCTACAAAGGTTGCGAGGGCCGCGTCACGGGTGCTCGCCCGTGGAAGAGTTACTCGTGTCCAAGATTTTTCTAGAAGACGACAATAAGATTCTCCGAAGGTTTATCAATGAGATGTTGAGTAAATGCCAACAATTACCTACTCTCGAAAACGCGTTAATGATAAATGAATTATGGTTGAAAAGTAGGAAGTTATTCTACGATAAATCCTATCGTACAGCTTTGCATATAGCGGTGAAGGAACAGAACGATCGCGTAATTAAATTTCTTCTGAGCGGTGTAGCGGCATATCCAGCTGGAACAGCTTACGTCGCCTTCATCGCGGCGCGCGACTTGGAGGGCGACACAGCCTTGTATTTAGCGGCCAAGATGAACAACCCCGAAACAATTCGTACGTTTTTAGATTCATTGCGAGCCTGGCCTGTAGAAGCGATAAGACATATAATTTCAGCGACAATTTTCAAAATATTCGAGGAAAGCAATTTACAATACGTAGAGTACTTGACGGAACATTTTACTAGTAGCGAGTGTGCTCCGAACCTAAAAGAAGTGTGGAACAGCATTTACGGGAAAAGAATACAGATATCACCCTTCTTCGAAGCAGTTAAGAATGATAACCTGGACATGATCAAGAGACAGTTGGAAAATAGAGATGACTGCCATTATCTACTGATGGCTACAAATAGCAAAGGGTGCACTTCGTTACATATTGCTGCCAAGAAAAACCACAATAGTGCGGAAGCAATTCACCTAAGTACCGCAATAGTGCGGTACTTAGGTGAATTGCTTCCGGCAGAAATAGACGTTATCGACAAAGATGGTAGTACTCCGTTACATCTCGCAGCTAGGCGGGGAAACATCGAAACGGTCGGAACATTGGTAGAGCTCGGCGCAAATATTACGCACCGGGATGTGTTCGGTATGAGTGTCCTGGCGTGGAGCGCCAAGTACGGGCACTTGAGTGTCGTCCGGTACTTGGTTGATGGTTGCGGAGTCGCCCTCAACGATGCGGATCGAAACGGTATAACCCCCGTGGAGCATGCTGCTAAAGGTGACCAGTTACAAGTAGTAAAGTACTTGGCGAGCGAGGGGGCAGACATTCACATTTCCGACAAGTACGGTATGAACTCTCTGTCTTGGGCGGCACGCGCGGGTCACCTCTCCGTCGTGGAGTTTCTGCTGCAGCGACGGGTTGACATCGACTCTAGGGACCGCTATAGCATGACCGTTTTACAAATAGCTATAAAAGCCAGCCGCTGGGAGGTGGCGCGATGTCTGATAAACCGAGGAGCGGACGTAAATATCGTCGACTGGAACGGTGTCACTGCGTTGCAGCGGACCATGAAAGCTGGCAAGTGGGACGTCGTACGGGAGCTCCTGGTCGCGGGAGCTAACGTCAATGTGCTCGATGTATATGATAAAAGTCCTTTACAGTTAGCTATAAAAAGCAGGAAGTGGCCGATTGCAAAGTACATGCTATCGAGGGGAGCGATTGTCGCCCATATCAGTGAAGAGGAAAAGGAGGAATTGCTTAAATGTTTCAAAACAGATTTTGTGAATTCTGGTAAAAAAACTTTCAGCGAGATAATTTGCCTGGGTAGTGTTGAACTGCTAACAATCTTTATCCGAGAAATAGGGCCGTTAGATGATTTAAACATTAATTGTTTACGGGAGTCGTATATTGAATTGAAACTGAAGAATGTTCCGTTATCATTACATATGCAAATGGTGGTGGAGTATATAATTTTGGATACACAGTTTTTCTGCCAAGGATATATTGAAGCGGTGCAAGAAGTTAAATCTGGTGGCATACCTTTGGAAGATGTGCGAGAGAGGATTAAAACGATTATTCAGCATATCGATGTACTGTGCACGAAATATGCTTCGACGGATGTAGACGATGAGTTTATATATATAGGAAGAGCCCTGGCACAACATTTGCACGTTCTGAAGCATCAACTGAGGGGAACTCGCGATGTGTTGTTACCTCTGGAGGAAATATTGTTTTGCTTAATGGTTTATCTTTCTTGCACTGTCCAACAAAATGCGAGCGATGCGATTTATAAACTCGTGCTGGATAAAAATAAAATATTGTACCATCTAAGGAATTTTTCGACGTGCCTGCATGAAATTATCCTCCACGAAAAAGAATGTCAGAATAGAATAATATTATCGAATCGTGATGTAATCGTAGACAGTGTGTTGACAAACAATTCGTTATTTATGGTACTGTACGAAGACTTTACAATTATAAAACATATGTTCGACTTAAAAAGAATTTTGAAGTATTTGAATCTCGCTCTGTCGGCTGATATACATGAGCTCGGTGATGCAGGCATGCTAGTGATGCAGCGAGCCCTGCAGGTACTGAGCGAGTCCCCCTGCTTGTCTGATACTAGCGCCGATCTGCACCACGCACTGGACGACCTCGAACTGTTGCGGGACACGCTAAAGCGCCCTCATGAGTTACACTTAAAAGATTCTTTCTACGGTTTGCAGCGAAATCTCTGGAAAGTCGAGACGGAAATTTTAGTGAGACTTCGTAATAGGACACTGGGGGCGGTTGCGACATTCTGCGATAAAATTATAAAAAGTGACAATTTAAAGGATATAAAGAGTATCTGTAGCAATTTAAACTGCGTAGACTTGAAAGAAATCGATAATGTTCTGGGTACCACCGCGGACATTGAGATGTTAAAACAGCTACTGAAAAAGTTAGAAGAGGAACTTGGAGATAAGTCAGAAGAAGAAACAGAAAATTTGTGTAAGATTAAATACATACTCAAGTTACAAGAAAGCAGGAGATCGAGTTTTCATCCTTCCGGTTGGACCAGTTGTGTTTACAATTTATCAACATTCGTTAGCCACACTGGGCGTTATGACAATTTACAAAAAATCAAAAATGCGTGTCAGGTTTTCCTGACTAAGATGGGGTCGCAAACGAAATCCAGCAGTTTGAAGAAAATTATTCCATTGCTAGATTTTTTATCGAATCCTGTTAGCGGACGCTCGCTTATAAAAATAAATGATATTTGTTTTAGAATTTTACGCATTATTTCCTTAGAAGAAATTCAAAAAGAATTTAAAGCGTTTAATGCGTGCTCACAGAAGCATGAAGTGATAACTTATTACGAAGATACTATAAATGACATATTGTTCAGAGTTGAAAATTATTTAGATTCTGCAGACGATAGAAAAAAATTAAGATCGGAATTGGATTCTAAAAAGAAATATTACGAAAACAAAAAATACCTCATTAGCATATGCAACGGTCAAGGAAATATAGATTGGTTTATTTCTTTATTAAAAGAAATGAAATTAAAAGAAAATGAATTTAAGGAACTTATAAAGAATTATGAAAAATTAAATTTCGACGCCTGCATATCCCAAATAAAAGCGATAAAATCAGAATACGAAATTTTTGTATCAAGTTTAAATAAGGGGAAAATATTTTCGTACGAGGCTATAGAAATGCTTTTCGCCTCCTTGAACCTTGAAAATCGATTGATATCTAAAATAAACGATACAATTAAAGTAATTAAAAACGATACAATACGGCAAGACTATGCTGAAAGATTTAGTTTACTGGAAAACATACTAAATCGTAATGACAAGGAAATGCTTCACAGACTGGCTGATGATCACACGCGAGTCGCTGTGGAGAAGCTCGTTTTAGATTTAACACAGATTTTAGAGAATAGTGGGCTTCTTGCCGATACTACATTCTTTGACGAATATTCCGCGGTTCTAGTCGGTTCCAACTTGCGGAGCTATTTGACGCACGGGGACCTGCTGGTGGATGTTTCACCGTTTGACCCACTTGTATCGATCGCTTGCACCGCTTTTAAGCTCATAGAAAAAGGAAAAGAATCAGTCCTACAGAAGAACGTCCTAATAGGAAAGCCCACACTACCCGAAAATATGAAACTCGAAGGAAACTTCACTAAATATCACAGTGTAGTAACAAAACAGAATGAAATGTTTTATGCTGCAAAGACCGATAATATTGAACATTTAAAAAAATGCATAAGTGAAGGCGCAGATACAAATGGAAGAGATCTGTTTGGACGAACGGGGCTGCACTACTCTGCGCAGAGAAACAGCCTCAAAACATTCGCTCTTTTCCTTCAACAACATTCTGGTATTAAAGATGAGAATAAATGTCACCAAACCCCAATTCAAACGGCTTTTATTTGTGGTTGCTCTGAGATTGTAAAATTTCTCCAAGAAAAAAAGCATATTGATATTCATTATGATAATAATATTATTGACCTGTTGAGTTTAGCGGCAGAACATGGCCGACATAATTTAATCGAAAAAATATTATGTGAAAGGTCTTCTTTAGGTTTGGAAAATATTAATATTCATAATCCTCTTTTTTGTGCAATTCAAAACGGTCATATTGAAGTAGTGGAAACACTTTTAAATTTCGGATCAAATTTCGACACCACAAATTGTGAAGTCACTCCTTTACACCTGGCGACCATGCACGGCAACAAGGAGATTGCGATCATGTTATTGGAAAGAACAAGTGTAGAGGTGGACGCTGTGTTTAGAAATAATTGGACAGCTCTTTGTATGGCGGCTTTTCACGGATTTACGGATATTGTTCGAGCGCTGCTGGCTCGGGGAGCTAATATTAATGCGTTGTCACAAAATGGAATGACGCCACTACACATAGCGATACAAGAGCGCGAAGAAAGTGCCGCGTCAGTATTAATTCAGGAAAATGCTATTGATATTGACATTAAAGATGAGGACGGTCGGACAGCACTCCACTACGCGGCAGATGGTCTAGAATGTACCGTTTTGGAGTTACTCGAAAAGAAAATAAATATTGATGCATTGACTGTGAATAAATGGACAGCTCTACATATCGCTGCGGAAAGTGGTCACGACAGAATAGTCGCGGCTTTATTGAGTAAAGGAGCTAACATTCACTCCCGAACTCTGGGGAAGAAAACGGCATTGCACATTGCCTCGTACAATGGCCATGCGCGTGTGGTTGACGTATTATTAAAGTGTAAAGCCAATGTCGCTGATGTTACGACTTATGGCTGGACGGCTCTGCATATGGCGGCAATAAATGGGAACGACAGCATTGTCCAAATGTTAATGGAGAAGAATGCTGCGGTCAATTCATTAACAAAAAACAGACAAACCCCGTTACATTTGGCGGCGAGCAAAGGGCACCGACGAATTGTAGATTTATTGTTGGAGAGAAGAGCCGATGTCGGGTACCTGGGCGGTAACACAACTGCCCTACAGCTGGCGGCGTGGAATGGACATAAAGACATTGTGTCTGCTTTGCTAAAGAAACAGGATGCAGTCGGTGACCACAGTGAAGAAAACGGAAAAGCTTTGTATTTGGCAGCAAAAAAAGGATATAGAGATGTAGTGCATGTACTAATAAATAAAGGGACAGCGGATGTAAATGCTCTGGTTAACATTTCTGCTTTACCACTACATTCAGTGACACTTGACAGGTCACACGCTGACAACATGGTCGGTGACGATTCCAGGGCTAGCGAATATTGCACCCCTGTGTTTGCAGCGGCGGAGAACGGCCACGCTGTTTGCATGAACAGATGGACAGCCTTACACATTGCAGCCTTTAATGGACATCAACATGTTGTAATAGCATTGCTGCAAAACAGAATTAACGTAGAAGCGACTAATGTTGAAGGGAACACCGGACTATACTTGGCCGCATCAAATGGACATGTTGATGTCGTAAAAGTTATTTTAGAAATAGGTGCTGATGTTAACTCGACAAATGAAGATAACTCCACAGCCTTGCATATCGCAACAAAAAAAGGGTACTGTAATGTGGTTCAGGTATTATTGCAGTACAATTCCGATGTTTTGTTTACCGCTAAAGACGATATGACAGCGTTACATTTCGCGGCATTGAGTGGTAAACTCGATATTATTCACGCTTTAATGCGCCACGTTGAAAGCCTTGAGAGTGGGCACCCCATGACGAAATTCGTAAACGCTCCAGCGAGCGCTGGTCGGACGTCATTACATATGGCGGCAGAAAACGGCCACAGAGAGGCTGTTGTAATGTTATTGAAAAGGGGAGCTTGTATCGATACTTGTACTGAACAAGGCTGGACCGCTCTACATATGGCGGCACGCAGTGGTCACAGTGATATTGTTGAAATTTTATTAGAATGGGGAGCGCAAGTCGACCTCATTACCAATAAAAATACAACAGCTCTTCACTTTGCAGCGCTCGCAGGAAGCGGGGAGGGCGTGGAGAGGCTTTTGAAGCGCGGTGCTAACCTAACCTCCAAAACAGAAAATAGAAGCACCGCACTTCACTTGGCTATTTTAGGTGGGCAGAAGCGTGCTGTCGATGTTTTATTAAATAGTGCAAAACAAAAGGGTGAAGAAATTCTCAAACGTTTCGTTAATTCTCAAGATGTTGATAATTGGACTGCCTTACATTTAGCTGCTCAGAAAGGTGACCGAGTGAGTGTTATGGCCTTGCTACAGAACATGGCTGACGTGGATTCTGCAGACAAGCATGGCTGGACAGCTCTTCATGTTGCCGCTAGGCACGGGCACGAAAACATTGTTATCGAACTGCTGGAAGCGGGGGCCGATGCTTGCGCAGAAATAGATGACAAAGCTACACCCCTTCACGTTGCGACGTTAGGGGGTTTTAAAAATATTCTAATTTGTATACTAGATTTCCTAAAACAGAATAAACCAGAAAACTTAAAAAAAGTTTTAAATCATCTAGATAAAGATAATTTGACAACATTACAATTAGCAGTACAGATTTCTAAATTAGATATTGTTCAGTTATTAATTGATAATGAAGCCGGGACCAACTAGAATTTGCCAAAATTGATCCAATATTTTGTTGAAAAAATGGAAAGAGCTTGAATTCATATTATAATATTGCGAAAATATTATAGATTTTGTATAGTCCCCCATTACAACATTGTCATTACCCATTTAGAATATTGATATAAGATATTTGGGTTAGATACGTTGGACTTTATTCAAAAGAGGCAACAATATTATTGTTTTTCTAATTAAAAAAAAACGGATTGACTACATTACCACTTCTTCTTCTTCCTTGCACTGTCCCAGTAATTGCCTAGGTAGGCTGTTGGGGTCGGCTCTTTTCGTTCTCAGGCTGTATCTTCTTCGGTTCTGGGTATCGCTTTCATCCGGGCCATTTCTCTGTAGTATTTTGAAGCAATGAGTTATCCAGGAGCTCTTTGGTTTTCCTCTGGATGACGTTGCCTACTTCACCGTGTGGTCTGGTGGTCCCCGTCTTGTGTACCAACTGTCGTTCCTCCAGCTTACTGCTTATATCCGTGACTTCCAGGCTACCACAAATGCGTTTAATCATATCTTTTAGTGTTACTCGTGCTGAACATCTGAGCATACGCATTTCTGCTGTTTCGAGTTGTCTAGAGAAGGAGTTGCACACAGTCCAGCATTCGGAGCCATACATTATCGCGGGACTAACAATAGTCTGGTATTTCTTTCCTTTAAGTTTTATAGGCATTTGGGGGTCACACAAGTCTGTTCTGCCCAGAGCAATAGACGTGAGGGCGAAAGTCGTACCGGAATATGATCGAGTTCCTTAATTTTGATATGTTAACTTACATTTAGTTGTTTATTTTTATAATTAAATATATAAACATATTTGTATATTGAATGTTTTATTTTTTGATCCTTCCTACCAGGATGTGGATTTGAAGCTCGAGGTTACCATGGTAAATTAAGTGTGTACGTATTAATATTAGGTCCTTACATATGAAATTGGCGTTTAGTATGGGAGGAACATAAAGCCGATTTTTTTTTATTATAATATATTTATTTAATCAAAGTATGTACCATTGCTATCTATGCACTTTTGCCATCTCATAGGTAGTTCATCGATCCCTTTACTAAAAAAACCATTCGGACGGGAATCAATAAAATCTTTGAAGGCGGTTTGGACTGCCCCATCGGAGTTGAATTTTTTCCTTTGCAAGAAGTTATCCAAATTTCGAAACCTTCCAATGGTATAATCTCGTGGGGGCAGGTCCGGAGGAGTACGGTGGATGTCTTAGACATTCCAATTGAAGCTCCTCTATTGGTAGCCGTGGTGTGCAGTATGTGGTTTAGCGTTATCAGAAGCAGACAGTGGCCTAGAGCGTAACCAGCCTCGGTGGTTTGCAGCTAGTTTTCCATCATGGTGCAGTTGCTGACAATAAACATCGGACCGTATACTCGTCCTGGCCAGATTTTAAGAAAGCTGTAGTGACACGACACCAGCACTAGTCCACCAAACGCTCACAAGTAACTTTTTGGAGTCAATTTCGTTTGGGGCCATGGTTTGGTTGGTTTCAGCAGGTTCAGACATTGCGATGAGCGTTCCGATATCGTACAGGATCCACTTTTATATAGGTAATGATTCGATTAAAAATCCCTTATTAGTGTGCCGGTTGATAATGAAAGGGCAGCACAGTCAAGTGCGCACTGCGTTGTTGATTGCTTCACTCGCAATTCGGGAGGTACCCACCTTCAAGCTTTTTCCACCTTACCAATTTGATCAAGTGGATTTAAAACTTTTATCCTAAACAAACGCAGCCTGCAGCTAACTCGGATGTGGTTTGCGATGGACCGCTTCCACAATAGCCTTCAATTCTTCATTATCAACTTTGGTCTCCGGCCGTCCACGGGGCTTGTTCTGCAGGTCGAAATTTCCAGAACGAAAACGTTGGAACCAATAACGCACTGTGTTTTCTTTTGCGGCACCGTCGCCATACACATCATTAATCCTTCGAGCCGTTTCTGCAGCACTGGTGCTACGGTGGAACTCGTACTCGTAAATAACGCGATATTTCAAGTTTTTCATTTTGTAAACTGAGTGACGCAAAGAAAAAAACAATTGAGGAAAAGACAAATGAATTATAATTTTCAAAACACAAATACATGAGTAAATAGCTGTATAAATTTGGATTTGGAATTCCCAACCAAAGAGAAAATATTTGAGATCAAATTTTCCAGTTCGGCAAAACACCAATTTCATATGTAAGGACCTAATATACGGTAGGTCGACATTTTTTTTCAAGTTTGTGTTTACTGGGGTATTATGCCGTGTTGTTACGACCTTTCGGGCCGACGTTTCGGATCCCATTGCAGGGTCCATCATCAGGGCTGATGTGTTGTCTTGAATGTTGGTGTTGTGGTTAAGTATCAGCTTGCAATACCGTGCCGAAGTCATGATGTGTTTGTATTGTGTTGGAGTATCGATTCATCTGTTGTTGATCCCTATCTCTGCGGATGAGTATGCGAACGGAGGAATGACTTGAAGCGCCGGATACCAAAGATGTTTTTAATTTGGAGACCATTCAATCATCTATTAATGTTATCGGAATTGCTTGTAAATTTCTAGTGCTTCCTTGATAAGACGCGCCTATATACTTATATAATGTATAATATATATATATATTTAATACGAAATAAATAAATGAAATACAGAGAAATACACATCCAGGTTCCAGTTTTATTATTTGATATTTGTGTATTTCTCTTTATTTCATTTATTTATTTCGTATTAAATATTACGGGACTCGTTTCATTATGATTTATGGGGCAATAAAAAATGGTCTCTTCAAGGGTTGATTTCTGGCAAATTTGACCATATGACAATCTTCAGTTTTAGAATTGTAGTCTGTGTGTGAAGACGTATATCAAGTTTTCAAATTTTAGCAAGGCGTATAAATATTTGCAAAGAAAAAATCTACTTATTGTAAGAATTTTTAATTTGTAATTTTCTAATAATTATTAATTGTAGTTTTCTAAAAATTGCTAATTACTTTTGCAATAATATTTATTTTATCTTCACCCATTTTTAGCAATCATGAGTAAATCAAGAAAGTATTTCGAATTATTGATAGAAATTTCTAATTTCTTATTCCAGAATGTGGGGAGGTTTGTGCAATCCCACACATTCCATATAAAAGTAGGTACACACATTAAAAATATTATATAAAATAAAAGAGAAATAATAAAATCATATAAAATAGAGAAGTATTAAAAGTATTAAAAGAAATATATCGTAAATTTTTATTTATTTATATATGCATTAGTTTATTTTTAAATTAGTTTTTACTTTATGACTCTCCGGCGAATGACCATCATTGCATAGTAAGTCGGTGAGAAAAAAATCCCTTCCGATAACTGCTTTTATTGATAAATATAAAACTAACTGCTTCTGATTGTTGTAGGTATTCTAAAAAAAATATTTTCTACAGATATAAGTTTTAGGACAGTAATGAAATTATAAATAAGTGTGTTTGCAATATTTATCCACTTTTTTGCATTATAACAATTTGCAATATTGGGCTGAGGATACAGTAGGGATTAGGGATGGGTCGTCGACGTATTTACCGTCGACGAGACGATCAGCTAGTTGAATTCGTCAACTAGTTGACACGTCAACTTCGTTACGCGGACGTCGCGGACGTTCTATCTAAACATCGGGACGATGGTCAACTGTCTACGGTTCAACGCGACGCTTCTCGACGGCTCAACCGTTGGCTATTTTTATGACGTTAATTTTTAAAATTTAAAGAAGTTCGAAGGAATATAGTTTCGGGGAAAGTAAAACCGCTACTTGTGCTTATATGTAAAAAGAAATATTTTATTATTTATTTGTTTACGCACATTATAGGCTTTTACATATTGTTTTATATACTTCTTTCTATATATAACAAAGAAAGAAGTAGGTATACACAGCAATATCAGGTGTTAGCAGTAAAATATAAATATAAACTACATATATAAGCAGTGAAAGTATTGGGTATAAGCATTAAAATGTGAATAAATAAAATGGAAGGAAACAATGATTTTGCGTAATAAAGGCACCAGTTATGAGGTGCGGTAAAAAATACTTTACATTTATTTATTATCTATAAATTTATAAATAAATACATAATTTAAAAATACTTTACATTTGAGATGTTATCTAGAAAATTATTGAAGAATACATCTTTCAAAGTCAGGCTTTCACTTTGTGGTGACATTATTAATAAATAAATATATCTGTATTATTTGTCAACTTTAGTTTAAGGCTCAATCTGAGAAAAGGAACATTGTTCCCGAAACATGTAAAAAACCAATAAAAAGTGGTGTAAACAAAATTATAATAGATTTATTTTTTTATCTATAAAGTTGAAAATAGGGAATTTTTAATAAAAATTAATTAAACCTAAATTCAAGATTATATTACATATATAATAATTAATGTTGGACTCCTGAATAAGGACCATAGTTAGGTATAGAAAATTTTATTCCCTACAAGTTTGTTTATCATTTATATGCTAAAGTTGAAAAGTAAGGAAATAACACAATAATTAAATTTTAGCATCCCTTTTCAGGTAGATATAAGAAGTCGAGATCGATCGAATAAAATATTGATTTTAGAAAAATATCTAGCCGGCCTGTTAATTAATAATAGTTCAATAAAAAATAAAATAATTAAACAGAATTGTTTTATTTTATACAGCGTAAAATTGGGAATTCACCGAATCGTCGCACGTGACATCACAAAAAATCAAGTAAAAAAATAATAGATAATAGCTTATTAAGCCTATCTCGTCCTACGCATGTATTCAAATTTCAAATCTATAGTCATAGTTCGAGTACATAGATCTGCACTCAATGGTAGTGTACTTTAGAGTTGAAATGAAATTACCTGTCGAGCCGTCTATGACGTCTATAGCATCTACAAGTCGACAGCGAGAGATGAGAGAGAAATAAACGGAGACGTTTTGTCTTGCTCTCGCTCGTTGCTTTGCATTGCGTTAATCGAATCGTCCACCGACCACGGCGTCCGCTGTCCACCGTCTACGAATTCAACTAGTCCATGCGATAAACGTAAACGGTCGACGCGTCGACGCAACGTCAACGGTTGATTTCAACTAGTCCGTCCATTCAACGCCCATCCCTAGTAGGGATGGGTAAATGAAAAAAATTGATATATATCGAATCGATATTTTAAAAAGTATCGAAAATAATCGATATATCAACAATTTTATAACAGAATGTTACAAAGGTAATGGAAAAAAGTTTTTGGCGATAATATATCGATAATGATGGTGATAAATATATCGATGTATCGAAGAAAAAAATATCGATATATCGAAAAAAGAATATCGAAAAAAAAATTGATGTATCGAAGACAAATATTAGGTCCTTACATATGAAATTGGCGTTTAGTATGGGAGGAACATAAAGCCGATTTTTTTTTATTATAATATATTTACTTAATCAAAGTATGTACCATTGCTATCTATGCACTTTTGCCATCTCATAGGTAGTTCATCGATCCCTTTACTAAAAAAACCATTCGGACGGGAATCAATAAAATCTTTGAAGGCGGTTTGGACTGCCCCATCGGAATTGAATTTTTTCCTTTGCAAGAAGTTATCCAAATTTCGAAAAAAATGGTAATCTGTTGGGGCAAGGTCCGGAGAGTACGGTGGATGTCTTAGACATTCCAATTGAAGCTCCTCTAATTTGGTAGCCGTCTGTTGTGCAGTGTGTGGTCTAGCGTTATCATGAAGCAGCAGTGGCCTAGAGCGATTAACCAGCCTCGGTTGTTTAGCAGCTAGCTTTTCCATCATGGTTTGCAGTTGCTGACAATAGACATCTGCCGTAATCATCTGGCCAGATTTAAGAAAGCTGTAGTGAACGACACCAGCACTAGTCCACCAAACGCTCACAAGTAACTTTTTTGGAGTCAATTTTCGCTTGGGGCATGGTTTGGCTGGTTCGGCAGGGTTCAGCCATTGCGATGAGCGCTTCCGATTATCGTACAGGATCCACATTTCATCACAGGTAATGATTTGATTTAAAATCCCTTCGTGCCGGCTGAGTAATGCAACGCAGCAGTCAACGCGCGTTTGTTGATTTGCTTCACTCAATTCGCGAGGTACCCACCTTTCAAGCTTTTTCACCTTACCAATTTGCTTCAAGTGGATTAAAACAGTTTTATCACTAACACCGCAGCCTGCAGCTAACTCGGATGTGGTTTGCGATGGATCCGCTTCCACAATAGCCTTCAATTCTTCATTATCAACTTTGGTCTCCGGCCGTCCACGGGGCTTGTGCTGCAGGTCGAAATTTCCAGAACGAAAACGTTGGAACCAAAAACGCACTGTGTTTTCTTTCGCCATACACATCATTAATCCTTCGAGCCGTTTCTGCAGCACTGGTGCCACGGTGGAACTCGTACTCGTAAATAACGCGATATTTCAAGTTTTTCATTTTGTAAACTGAGTGACGCAAAGAAAAAAACAATTGAGGAAAAAACAAATGAATTATAATTTTCAAAACACAAATACATGAGTAAATGGCTGTATAAATTTGGATTTGGAATTTTTAACCAAAGAAAAGATATTTGAGATCAAATTTGCCAGTACGGTAAAACGCCAATTTCATATGTAAGGACCTAATATATCGAAGGAATATTTCGATATTCTTCGATAGAATTTTTCAAAAATGTAACGAAATTAAAGGAAAAACGCTTTTTTGGCGACCAAAAAAATACCCAAAAAAAATATCAACGATAAATATCGATATTTAAAAAAAACAGTTATTTTTTACCCATCCCTAGGATACAGTAAGCCGCCACAATCCATGTTTCTTATTAATATTATTAATATTGTATGACTCGTTAAGCTATAATTTTTATGTAATAAACAAGACTTTGAATTCTTAATTTTGATTCACATTCATATATTTGTCATAATGGAAATCAAATACTGAAAATGAGCCATTGTTCGATTCATATTTTCTATTTTTTCGTTTGTATTTTGCCCGGCAAAAAATATTTGAAATTAAGGACTCTGTTGTATTATTATATTAGTATTATTGTATTATATTGTGCATGTATATGTATAGTATTGCTTAATACTCGGCCATTCATAGTAAACCCTTCGTTGTATGAGATATGGCTAAGTGCGTCGCCTTTGCAAAACCATTGTATTGATCTTACAACATGTTAGAGAATCTAACCGGAGGGGAAATTTTCTTAAAAACAAAGCATTAACCATTAGGACATACAGTTAGAGAATTCTGTAACGGGTCTTTAAATCTCATAAACACCCTTGCAAGAAGACTTTACATTCATAATATTCCACCACCGATTTATTAAAGAAACTGCTGTAGACTTAAAATAACATTATATGTGTTTCCCAAATCTAATAACTTTTTAACAACAAACATATTTAAAATATTTAGTATCAGCTTTACATTTTGCCTTTCGAAAGAATTAGAGAAAAGTGATTTCATTGTTAAACCATAAGAACACTTTAAAATATGATGGAAAATTGTTATAACGGAGCAGGTTTAGTTATTGAATATCCAAAAACTACACAACACAAATACACGTCACGCATTGTACACTTTGCATTTAGCAATGCCTCAAAGTTATTAAAAGTCTTTTTTGACAAATAGGCATCGTGAGACACTATCCTATTGGCAATTGTCACTTTCATTTTCCTACGTTCTCTGCGAAATGCCCTGTCATCGGCACTTTCTCTGGTGCTGGTGGGGGGTGTGAAAAGATACTTCGGGCAATTGGGAAAAAAGGAATTACTGCACCATCCCGCAGGCAGCATTTCATTAGAAGCACACTAATCCTTTCCATGGAACCACTCAAAAAAGAAGCATCTTCAACGGTATCTGTTACTTTGAAGTGCAGCTGACACACCTGTAATAACAAAGTAACGATAATAATAATTGATCTTGGTATAATATAGAACATACATATTATGGCTCAATTACTAATTTAAAACAGAGTTGGAGTTTTGGTACCAGGACTCAACTGTGCTCTCAACAACTCAGTAAATACACAAACTCATTTACCTCTTGTAAATATTCATTATTAATATAATAATCGGGGTTCGAAAAAATCCAAAATTTTATGCTAAAAAATCAAAAAACGGATTTTTCGATATATATCCGATATATATGTATATAAAAAAAAAAGATATACATCGAAACTTTTTTTCTCCTTTTCTGCACACTCGATCGATACAAACTCGAAATAATTAGGAAATTTATTTATTTATTTTGTACATGAATTATTATGTTGCTCTTTCTAATGTAGTGTTATGTGTGTTTGTTTCTTTGCGTGGTACAAAAAACGGATTATATGAAACAAATTAATCTGACATTATTCTATAAGCTACAATGGCTACTAAATGAAGTTTATCCCATATATTAATAACAAATATAATAAAAAGTTTATCAAGACTGTCTCCGAGAATCGCTGAGCCTATGTGGAGCACCCGAGAGTTAGGAGCAGCTGGCACAGGATCGTGTGAGCTGGAGGAGAGTTACCCTCGGGCTGATGGTGTTGCGGCGGCCAGACGAGTAATGAGCATCGAGCCGCAACCTTGCGTCAACGGGACTGTTTAATGCAACCTGACTGCTTCGTATGTGAGTATGCGGGAGAGAGTGCGCCTCTCGAATAGGGATATTTTCCCATCGCAAAGC
Organism: Agrypnia vestita; assembly: GCA_016648135.1. Classification (NCBI taxonomy): domain Eukaryota; kingdom Metazoa; phylum Arthropoda; class Insecta; order Trichoptera; family Phryganeidae; genus Agrypnia; species Agrypnia vestita. The sequence goes on along the minus strand of JADDOH010023645.1, from coordinate 24,097 downwards.
TCACGAGGGGCGCAGCAACGACTAAGTCAGAACGGCGAGGGGATCTTCGATCACGAGGCCCGGCTACAACAACTTATTGTTATTGTAATATAAAAATATGGGGCTTGAAAGGGATATGAGATAAGCACCTAAGTATGTACTATGAAAAAGATTTGAAATTAGAAATGTGCTACATGTATATATTTGCCGTGACATGCCACTGGATGTAACAGTTTTTCGGACTACGGTCGGGACAATAATTAAAATAATAAACATTTATTCTTAAACTTGGGATAAATTGGAAACATTTTTAAATTTTTTAGTTTATTATTCATTGATTTGGTATTAACTTTGTTGTACGACATGATTGATTTATGTATAAATAAATTTTGACAGTTATACAACACCACGACGATGTTAAGGTTTTACCGAAACATGTTGGTGGAATTACTCTTATAAAAGAAGTAGATAATATACAAATAATATAATCATTTTTTTTTTAAATGTCAATCTAAAATGTTGCTGAAATAATTGAAAAAATAAAAATAAAACACTTATATAAGTAATCTTATAAAAGTGTTTTATTTGTATATAAATCAATTAAGTAGTTGATTAATTATGTGATTTTTCTTCAGACATTGGGCAACGTCGAAGAACTTCTTCGCCTCGTTCCGACCATCCGAAGAACTTCATCCATAGTCTTCTCACACCTCCGTGAACCCTCTTCCTGCCATGGGCATGAAGGTGTGGGATGCAGGAGTGGGACGAGTAGCTCGACGAGCAGCGTCAAGTCCAGGAAGAACAAGTTCAGTTTGATTTTACCGAAATAAATTTATATTTAAGTTTATGTCAATTGATTTTGAGATTTAATTCTTTATATTTTTGTGAATATTAGGGGTTTAATTTAAATACATACTTTTCTTCTCAAAATTGACTTTGATTTTTACCAGTCTAACTTTGGAAGTTAGACTGGTAAATACTTAATATATGTAATTAATTAATACATATAAGCTAAATATGGTTGCAAACACACAACACGTATGGATATTACATGCCTGAGCATAAATTGTATGCCTTGTATAAGTTATACTATAACCGTAACCATACGATCAAAACTCAATTTAATTTAACTTTTCTCTCACTTTAATTTCAATAAATCTTCATTTACTCGTTCACTTCTGAAATTTCAGAATTAAGTTCTACCCATTATTCAGCCGATGGTCCGGTAAAATGAGTAAATTTCACAATTTTTTCTCATATCTTCTCTTGCGTTTTTTATCACATTTTTGTGTGGAAATATGTCATTTTAAAATTTATTCATCAGGTTTCATGTAGGGTTGAGGGGCTAGCTTTGGCCACTTTTAGATATTTTTGGCCAACTGTGCATCACTATGAACTCAAAAACAGTCAATAATGTTCTTAGGTTTTCACGGCCACTCAGAATCTTCAAGTTTGTGTTTACTGGGGTATTATGCCGTAATTTTACGAAACGTCGGCCCGAAAGGTCGTAGCAACACGGCATAATATCCCAGTAAACACAAAATTGAAGATCAAAAACAGTCGGAATCGATTTTTTTAAATTTACCCATATAGCACATTAATTACTCTTTTGAAAATGTAGAAAAAAAGGTGTTGTGGTCACAACATCAACACTCACAACAACACATCGGCCCTGATGATGGACTCTGTAATGGGATCCGAAACGTCGGCCAGAAGGTCGTAAAAACATGGCAGAACACCCCAGAAGACACGAACCAGAAGAGTTTTTTTTTCTTTGTTTTGTCAAAACTGCCAGCTTTTTTCTTCATTCTATCTTTTCTTAATAGTTTTTCTCTTCCTTGTCTTCTATTTCTGCTTCTTTAAAGAAGCAAGAAGCAGAAGGCAGTTAACTGCCATTATAGAACTTGCCCGAAGAAATATACTCTCTTTTACGCATAGTATTACTGATTTTTTATTTGTTACAAGGCCTTGGCGGTTGTAATAATAATAATTTGTGAATAAGAGCCAACAGAAATGTAGTTATGTGGCATAAATTGTCAGATGATTTTGACAATTCATTCTGAACATCATTTGTTGAAGCCACTGAAGTAGATATTTCATTTAAGTGCAAATGAATTTCTTTTTGGAAAGGGTCTTTTTGAACTGGTAATTTGTGCAGAAGTAATTATTGGATCCACTGTAGTAGTTGAATTTAAATCAGTGGTGGATGCATCAAAGGACAACTGAGTCTGATTGAGGATAAGTACATACTTTTTGAGAAAGTGCATTAAAAGAATTCACCTCATTCGATGATTGTACTCTTCTTAACTGCCGAACTGAATTATTATCTTTGAAAGCTATCCATACTGTATATAGCATTATTGATGCTTCAGTACAACTGGTCTAATCTAAACCATTTTGATTTTATTGATCTTATTTTTTACTAGCTGTTCGTACCCGGCGTTGCACGGGTTAAGGATTAATTTGAAAATAAATTTGTGGGGGGAAAAAAGGTTTGATTAAGGTAAAGGGGGAGGGAGGAAATATAGCCGATGTTACCTGCCGGGTCCTAAAGAATAAGTTTCCAAGTTTTTAGTCCGATCGGTCGAACGGTACAGATTTGCATCAAAAATATATCAGCGGAGGGGAAGGGTTGAAAGAATAGGTGGGGAATGACGCCTATGTTACTCGCCGAGTCCTAAAGAATTAGTTTCCAAATTTTGAGTCCGATCGATCGAACGGTACAGATTTGCATAGAAAATATGTCAGGGGGAGGAGAAGGGGTATGAGAATAGGGGGGAAATATCATCTATATTACTCGCCGAGTTCTAAAGAATAAGTTTCCAAATTTTGAGTCCGATCGGTCAAACGGTAAAGATTTGCATCGAAAATATGTCAGGGGGAGGGGAAGGGGTATGAGAATAGGGGGGAAATGTTGCCTATATTACCCGCCGGGTCCCAAAGCATAAGTATGCAAAATTTGAATAGAATCGGACAAACGGTATGGATTTGTATAGAGAACAGACAGACATACAGACGGACATTGAGTTTTATAGGTATAGATGATGATGTATGATACGGTTGATTTTAGTAGATCAGGTTGAATCATACTTTCCAGGTACTCCAGGAGAGTTGACTTGTTGACGTTTGTTCAATTACATCTTTCTTTTTATGGTCATGGTTTTTAGAGTCGAATGTCATTGTAAATATGTACCTAATTAATTATGTTTTTCAAAAAAGGTGACCAAAACTACACTATGTGAGCCAGTTGTCGTCATGTCCATGGCCAAAACTAGAAAAAAAGTAAGATTGCTATACCAGTTGTGACCATGTGACATTTTTCTACTAAGAAATAAACAAAATTATGAAATAGCTTCAAAACAATGTTTCTAGGACTTTCATTCAATAGGCTAAATTGATTCACGAACACAAACATAAGTGATTAAAAATTTATTTTCATATTACTCATCCACAGGCCCTTATTGTTTTTGCTAAGTCTTTAATCAATTTTAACTAACGTCACCAAAAACTTCAACCGATACTCAAAGAAAAAAAATGGCGGTACAGCTATTATTTATCAAAACAAAACACAGTTTAAAAAATTGATCGGTATAAATAAAATAACAAATATATTTTCATTGTCCTATTTATACACCTTTGAACATCCAAGTGGCCAAAACCGGGGCAGTGGCCATAACCGGCCTACCAACCCTATTCTAAATACGGATATCTTAACTAAATTATTTAATCAATTTATGAATTACCAAACATACAATGTTTTAAAAATGCTTTTTTGATTAAATAGTAGAAATCAGAAATATCGACAGAGATTTTGATTATTTATTATTTCTGTTTTTAAATAATAATATATCTATTCCTTTGATTATTGAAGTAAAGAAGCTGTCGACCATGTAAAAAGAATTTAAAAAAATATATATTTTTTTTATATTTTTTAATAAGTTAAGTAAACAAACTGACAGATTTTGCAAAAATTTTAAAAAGTTTAGGATAATCGTTTACTTTGTAATACTATTGAAAAAAAGGCATCTCAGAAGAGGCCATTCAGTCATAAAAGGCCCACAAAATGGAGCGATTCATTTTTCATTTTTATTCATTTTTGATTTTCCTTCATTTTTAGGTAGGCTCGGTTATTTTTTAATGATTAAATAATTTAGTTTATGCCATGTTAATAAGATATCCGTGTTAAACATATATGGAAAATAATGAATAAATTTTAATATGTTTTTTACAAAAATTTTATAAAAAATGCAAAAGAAGATATGGGAAGAAATTGTGAAATTTGCTCACTTTGCAAGACGATCGCCTTAAAGAATAATGGAAGCCATTAAAAATGTAATAAATAATAAAGGCTCACCTTCTCGTACAATCCACCGCTACACTGACTAGTTTGTGTCCTGTGAACGGAATAGTAAAAATAACTATTTATCACCTGGATGATTATTTACTGGAGTCTTTTGTTTCGGCGAGAGGCAGGTCAAAGAAGAAGCGAGACAACATCACAATGGAACAGTGTCTCCAAACATTTTAACATGTTTAAATTAAAGGAACATACAATAGAAATAAAATGCATAAATAGATTTAGTGCGAAAGAAACATTTTATATTGTGGGTGCCCAAAAATAGTACATGACCATCATACCAGATTAAAAAATAAAAGTAGAATTTGTGAGTGGACTATAGAGGCACCAAGAATCCATAATTATATGCTATAAATATTTATACATTTTTAGCTTCAAATAATATTCAAAAACTCTAGAATTGTAACAATAGGTTCATCATTATTAACACGTTGCCCTGGAACCCTCTTACTCTTTATTTGTGAGACGAACTTGCTGACAATACTCTTTATTTTATGCGTGGATTTAACTCTTAATTATGTTATTTCTAATTTCTCTGCCATAAAAATGTATGCTTTGTTATTTCCCTAATTTTTGTAATTTATTTACTTTAATGTCACCTAAAGACATCTAAGGTCATAAACAACCTGTTAATAATCTGTATGTTAAGTCAATTATATTTAATATTGCAAAGGTAATTACTTCATAGTACCTGTGTATTTATTAAATAATATATTGATAAAAGTATAGAGAGGTCGCATAGTGGCACAATATTTTATTTTTAGTACAATTCTCGCAATCTCCATTATTTTCTTGAGGTGTGATTTAACTTGATATAAACTTAAATATCACTGTATATGGTTGGAACTGTTAAATATTTTAGTAAATATCACGTGCACTGGGTCTCTGGAGACTGGTTAATAGTCCAAGTCAACATTTAATTAATATTCAGATACGTACCTACATAATGATATGCGGCACAAGTTTATACAAATGAAGTTTCACTCGTGTATCCTATTATGTCTTTGTTTATTATTCACACTAAACTTATTTCCTGATGCTATAACAGTCTGTTCTTTCATTACTTCACTATATTCACTTTTTCCATTATATTGCTACTGTTCTTGTCTATCGTACTTTATTTACTCCTGTTATTGTTATATAGAGGGTTATTTGGAAAACATTAATGACCTCACAGGACTATATTCCTGCCTGGATTATGAGTCGAAAATGTTCAAGCGGCCATGACCAATAGTTATGGAGTTATGCAATATCAAGGTTTGTATTTTTTTCCAATATTTCTGACTTATTAATGTAAAAAACAAAACATTGAACTATCATTACAATAAACTTATATAAGTTATAATCGATATCGATTTCGAAAAATTCATTAGTTTCAATACAAGTTAAACAAAATGATAAAAACCCTGCAAAAAATTCCAATTGGAATTCAAAGGTTTTTATTATTTTATTTGACTTGTATTAAAGGGAATGAATTTTTCATATTCAATATAAGTACTGTAATGATAGTACAACGTTTTACAAAAAATAAGTAAAAAATATTTAGAAAAAATGCAAAATTTGTCGCATCTCCATAACTATTGATTTTAGGTCATGGTTGCTTGAACATTTTCGACTTAAAATTCAGACAGGAATATAGTCTTGCGATGTTACTAATGTTTTCCAAATAACCCTGTGTATTTCAAATTTGTTTCTATGTGAAATATGCTAGGGCATAGGTTAATATGTTTTATTCTGATTATTCATTCTCTTCTTAGACATACATATCACTAACTTGTGTCTTTTTATTTTCAACTAAATAAATAAAAAAGTTTTAATAATATTTAGAATATTTTGTCTATGAATGAAAACAACAAAAGTGATTATTATTGTTAAAAATAAAATATATTTAATTTTTTTAAATTGTTTTCTTTTACATCCCAAAAACTCAAAACAAATGATTGAAATACTGTTTTTATCAAAAAAGCGTGGGGATGGTATTGATTTTTAGTGAAGAATGTGGTGAAAGTGAACAAACAATCAGAGCGATTTCTGGTGAATCTTCATCGAATTATTATTCATGTAGGGCAAGTGTAAGGTGTTTTCTTTAATAATTAAATTTAAATAAAATTCGCTAGATGTCGATCACCCATAAACGCCTCCATAAATTATGATAGAATTCTGAGAGGTCAAAACGCTCAAGGAATGCTTTAAGTTTTATACCAGGAGTACAGAATTTAATGAAGGTAAAATGGAGAGCACCCTGAATATCTGAAATATTTTATTAAAATATAATTTTAACCACTCCATTTCTGTACTCCTGCGAAAATTGAAATCCCATCCATAAAGGCCACACAATTAATAAGAAACACGAATATGTTTTCCCAGGAGCGCAAAAAGAAGCAGGTTAGTAGTAAGGAGGTTGAAAATTCACAAGCTGACAAATTATATAATACATGAAAGAAATGCACAGTAATCGCCTTGAATGTTCCCAGGAGTGCAGACAGAAAAGGAGGTTAATGGGATATTTTAATATTTGATAAAATATTTCACACAAAACGACATCTATGGGAGCCCTTCCATACTTAATTTAAGAGCACAATTAACACTTAAATTGTCCCAGGAGCACAGGTGACAGAGTTCTAATGGATATTACTATATTTAATCAATTATTTCACATAAAACGATATCTATTGGAAGGCACCCAATCTATCAGAAACACAATGCTTTGGGTTTTTCCAGCAGCGAAACGAAGGGATATTTTGTTAGTAAATAACTTATTTTATATGAAACGACATCTATGAAAATTCAATCAAAACACGAAATGTATGTTTTGTATTTCCCCAGGGGCACAAAAATATATTAATGTCACTTCACTAACTGATTGGTTGGGCACATTCCTACACAATCCATAGAGAAATGGAGAAAACAGAGTATTGTCAACTGTCGACGTCCTATGACGGATCTAGTGAAGTCTATGTAATAAAAGTCTACATATTCTATATTATATTTGAAGTGTTATTATTCAATAAAGACACCCTAAACATTACATGGTGTCAGAAGTGAGAAATCATTAAATACTTAAACAAGAAAAAAGGTTACACGGAGAGAAGATGCCGAAAAATAACGTTTGTGAGTCTGAGATGTCCGGGTCGTCCACAAAACATGTGGCATATAGTGCAAACGCATTACCAAACATGCAAATTTCAACGGGAAACCTTAACAATAATGCAGCAGAATGGAAGAAATGGTGGCAACAATATGAATTATATATGTTGGCCTCAGGATTGGATGATACAAATGAGAAAAGGAAAATTGCCATCTTGCCTTCACTCCATGGGAAGCAAAGCTATTGAGGTATTCAACTCATTTAATGTAAAGATGGAAGGAGTAACATTGGAACAGGTAAAAAAGAAATTTGACGTATATTTTGAACCACTAAAGAACTTAACAATGTTGCGATATACTTTCTTCACAAGAAAACAAAACAGTACAGAAAATATCAATGAATTTGTGACAGATTTAGAAAATTTAAGCCTACAATGTGAATTTGGTGAGTTAAGAAAATCCTTGGTCATGGATATTTTTATAGCCAACATGAGCTCTGATTTGTCCCATATTCAAAAACATCTACTACAGGAATCAACATTATCTCTAGAAAGAGCTTTTGAAATTGCCAGAACAATAATTCTTGCACAGCAGAGTGCTGATAAAATTAACAAAGATGTCACGAATATGGAAAATGTTATGCTAATTAGTCATCGTCATCGAGCAAGTCAGTCAAACATGAACCGTCAAGCTACAAGCCCAACGAGATCAGGTCATCAGTATGAATCGTCCAGTCATCAATTAAATCGTCGTTGGTCGCCATCGTCTCATTCCATGTCAAGTGGTGATGGTGGTTCCTGTGGAAGATGTGGACAAGAACATCGTTACAAATGTCCAGCTGCAAACGTCAGATGCAGGTCATGTAATTCATTTGGGCATTTTGCAAGATTCTGTTTTAAAAATAAATATAACAGTGTCAGAAATTTAGAGTCATTAAGTCTCAATGATGAAGGTGCTGACTGCACTGAGAGACATTTTGTGGGTACAATCTGTAACAAGAATTTAAATAAATATTCGGGGCAGGCTTGGCACTTAAATATAAAAATAAATAATAAATACATTGACTGTATTCTGGATACAGGAGCTGATGTAAATGTTATGTCATTGTCTAATTTAAAAAAACTTAATCTGTCAAATACTGTGTTACAAAAAAGTTGCGTAAAAGTGTCAGGATTTGGTGGCAATAACATACGGGTTGTTGGTCTTTGTGATCTTTTATGTCATATAAAAGAAGAGGTATTAAAAAATATTCAATTTATTGTAGTAAATATAGATTGTCAGACAGTATTAGGTCTACCGACCTGTCAAAATCTAGAAATAATAAAACGAGTATTTACTGTCCTAAAGAGTGATCATGAAACAATATTAACAGAATATAATGATGTATTCCAGGGTCTAGGATGTCTTCCACCTGTCGTTCATCTCAAGCTTCGCCAAGATGCTGTACCATGTGTTGATCCGCCTAGGAAGATACCATCTGCATTACTTGACAGTCTTCGTGAGGAGTTGAGTCGCATGGGAAAGATGGAGGTCATTGAAAAAGTTACCAAACCTTCTTCTTGGGTAAATTCTGTCGTCATAACAGTCAAAGATTCAGGAAAGTTAAGAATCTGTCTAGATCCCAGGAGACTAAATGAAAGTATTATGAGGGAATTTTACCCCTTAAAAAATATTTATTTATTTATTTAACGCCCTTATGGGCTTTTAAAATATACAGAATATTTTTTTTTAAAAATAACATAAGACAGTTAAAATAAAAATACAGTTAAAAGATACGATAATAATAGTTAAAAGGTAATAATAATAATAATAATAATAATAATACAGAAAAACATAAAAACATAAGATAAAATAATAATAAAGTTAAAGGTACAAATAATAATAGTTAAAGGTAAAATAGAAAGATTTATTGTCCATTTCCATTTCGTTGGGATGTAAACAATTGTATCAGCTTTGTCCTATAAACAGTTATACTATCAGCAAAAATGTCAGCCGCCTCTGCATGCTCATTCCCTAATGAGTGTAATCTGGGAATTACAGAGTTTGCTAATGCATTAGTTCTGACATTTCCACTATAATAGAACAATGCACTGTGTCTTGATGACCTCGATGGAGCATATAAGTCGATCAGACTAATAATCTGGGGGCAATCAATCAAACTATTTACGATCCTATAAAGAAATATTAGGTCTGTTACAGTACGTCTCACAGACAAGTTTAAAAGTTGTAAATAACTAAGGAGATATTCATATTTGATATCTTCCAAGCGTATATTTAATTTGTAATTAATAAATCTTAAAATTTTTTTTTGGACTCGTTCAATTACCGTTGAATGATTAACATAGTGAGGCGACCAAATGATCGAGTTATATTCAACCTGAGGTCTGACAAGAGAAGTGTAGAGGACTTTATAAGTGCGCAGGTCTGTAAAGTTTTGTGCAGTTCTAAAACAAATCCCAACATTTTGAGACCTTTATTAGTTATGTGGGGAATGAATGATAATTTAGCATCAAAAATTACTCCCAGATCACTTATCTCCTCAACTGATACAAGGTTTACATCATTAATTTTGTAGGTGAATTTAATAGGAATCTATTTTTTTTGTTAAAGTAATAGATTGGCACTTGGAGATATTTAGATGAAGTTGATTGTTGGTACACCATTTGAACAGGGAATCCAAATTTGATTGTAGTTTCATACAATCGGACATACTTTTCACTGATCTAAATATTTTCAAGTCATCAGCAAATATCAGAAATTGTACATCATCAAAAATGTCAGCAATGTCATTTATAAAAAGGATGAACAGGATTGGTCCGAGGTGTGAGCCCTGCGGGACTCCACTCAAAGCAATGAATTCTTCTGATAATGAAGAGTTAATCTTTACCGAAAGGCTTCTATTGCATAGATAGCTACCTAACCATTGTAATAATTTACCATGAATGCCCAATCTTTGGAGTTTATCCATCAATATAAGATGTGATACTTTGTCAAATGCTTTAGAGAAATCTGTATAGATTGAGTCTACCTGGTTTCCCTTTCCCAGTTCATTGGATATGTAATTTTCATACAGTAATAAATTAGTAGCTGTTGACCTACCTGAGAAAAAACCATGTTGGAAAGGTGATATTACGGGTTTCATTTGGTACATTATATTATTCAGTAAGAGTTTTTCAAAGAGTTTTGGTATTGATGATTGAATACAAATAGGTCTATAGTTTTTGATATCACTTTTAACACCCTTTTTGAAAATTGGCATCAGGAAGCTACTTTTCCAGACATCAGGATAGCAGCCTGTACTCAAAGATAAGTTAAATAAGAGATATAACGGAGAGATGATCAACACAATTTATCAGGAATATTGGTGGTATCCTGTCTGGTCCAGCGGTTTTATTGTGATCCAGTTGTTTAATTAGAGTTAAAATCTCACCTTGATTAATATGGACATTAGATATATTTATTTGATATATTTATATTTATTTGATATATTTATATCGGAAACCTCAACATTCGGTTTTTTTTCAAAGAGTTTTGGTATTGATGATTGAATACAAATAGGTCTATAGTTTTTGATATCACTTTTAACACCCTTTTTGAAAATTGGCATCAGGAAGCTACTTTTCCAGACATCAGGATAGCAGCCTGTACTCAAAGATAAGTTAAATAAGAGATATATAGGAGAGATGATCAACACAATTTATCAGGAATATTGGTGGTATCCTGTCTGGTCCAGCGGTTTTATTGTGATCCAGTTGTTTAATTAGAGTTAAAATCTCACCTTGATTAATATGGACATTAGATATATTTATTTGATATATTTATATTTATTTGATATATTTATATCGGAAACCTCAACATTCGGTATATAATTATCAGAGGCACTATCGTATATGCTTTTAAAGAAATCTGCGAACATGTTTGTTATTTCATTTATGTTGTTTCCTACGACATAAATGAAATATTGATGAGATAAGGTCTCAACTTAAAGGCGCTGCGTATTTCTCACACGTAGATGCATTTTCAGGATTCTGGTCTTTAAAACTAGATGATGAAAGTGCTGACTTATGCACCTTTCAAATTCCGTTTGGAAGATACAAATACTTAAGATTACCTTTTGGTGTCAATGCAGCCACAGAAATCTTCTATAGAACAATGATAGACCTGTTTGGGGATCTAGAAGGTGTCTTGATTTTCGTTGATGATTTTTTAATTTATGGGGAGACTGAGGAAATACATAACGTAAGATTGAGAAAAGTCATGGAAAGGGTAAGACAAGTAAATGTAAAATTAAATAAGGCAAAATGTAAATTTTTGGTAAAAGAAGTATGTTTTTTAGGTTATATTTTCAGCAAGAAGGTGTCAAAGTTGACCCAGAGAAAGTCAACGTCATTGTGGAGATGCCATCTCCAAATAATGTCAAAGATTTACAGAGATTTTTGGGTATGGTAAATTATTTAGGTCCGTTTATAGAAAATTTATCAGACAAGTCCAAAATTTTGAGAAATCTATTGAAACATGATGAAGAATGGTTATGGGATGAGAATTGTGAAAAATGTATTAGAGTCTTGAAAGAATCCATTTCTAATGCAACTATCTTAATACATTATGATCCGAAATTACCACTTATTTTGTCAGTCGACGCCTCAAAGTCAGCGGTGGGTGCAGTCATTATACAACAAAATTGCCCGATAGCATATAGTTCTAAGACAATGACACAAACACAGCAGAATTATGCTCAAATTGAAAAAGAATTGTTTGCCATTCAATTTGGCTGTAACAAGTTTCATCAATACGTTTATGGTAACAAAGTGACAGTACAAACAGACCAAAAAACCCTTAGTATATTTATTCAAAAAACCTTTACACGATGTACCTGCTAGGCTACAACGCATGATGTAAGCATTGCAAGCTTATGATTTAAATGTTGTGCATTTACCAGGTAAAGAAATGTATATCTCAGATACCTTATCTAGAGCTGCAATGAAAGATCATTACATACCTGATTATGAGTCTGAGCTGCGTTGCCATGTAAATTTAGTCTATACAAATCTAGCTGTCAGTGAGGAATATCGTAAAAAATTGAGTCATGCTACGGCATCCGATGATACTTGGCAAATTTAAAAAAAATATTATTATGAAGGTTGGCCAAATAGTAAAGATAAAGTTCACTACATGTTAAAATCTTATTGGAATTTTCAAGATGAAATTCATGTGATTAAAGATTTAATATTTAAGGGGGGTTAGTTAGTAGTGCCACGGGCCATGCAAAGAGAAATGTTAGTTAAAATTCATGAAGGTCACCAAGGAATAAATAAATGTTTAAGATTAGCTAGAGATATATTATATTGGCCCAACATGGCTGTTGATATTAAAAACTTAATTGAACAATGTCAAATATGTGATAAGTTCAGAGCCTCAAATCAAAAGGAACCATTACAAAACTATGATATAAATAGATTTCCATGGCAACAGGTAGGCATTGATTTGATGCATTTTGAGAACAAAGTCTATTTAATTGTAACAGATTATTATTCAAAGTCTATAGAAATTGCTTTACTGGAAAATGATTCCACATCCAAAAATGTAATATTACATCTAAAATCCATTTTTGCACGACATGGTTATACCAATGTCAATAGTCTCGGTGTAGTAGACGGTGGTCCTCCTTTTCAATCTGCTGAATTCAAATCATTTTTATATGATTGGGATATAGAGCATATTGTTACAAGTCCATATCACTCGCAATCTAATGGTCAGGCAGAAAGCTCGGTAAAAATTATAAAAAATATGTTAAAAAAGTGTAGGGAAACAAACAAAGATCCATTCTTGTCCTTATTAGATTATAGGAATACGCCTAAAGCTAACTTACCATCACCTGCACAATTATTGATGTCTAGAAATTTGAGAATGAATTTCCCTGTAACTCAAATAAAACTGAAACCAAAAATTGTACGATTCTCGGAATATAAAAAAGGTATTGAAAATAATAACTTACAAGACTCTAAACGTTATAATGTAAATTCAAAACCTTTACCAATGCTACAAATAGGTGATCCTGTGTATTTTAAGAAAAATCCTAGAGGTAATTGGCTATCAGCTGTGGTAAAAGAAAAATTAAAATGTCAAAGATCGTATATCATTGAAGATCATTATGGCAATAGGTTTAGGAGAAACAGGGTACACTTAAGGGGGAGGTAAGGTTAATTCGTACAAAAAAAGGCATGTTTTTGTGAATTTTTTGTGACGACATAGTTAAAATTTCTTTATTTAAACCAATGGTACATTAAAGTATGACATTTGAAGAATATTGTCTAAAATTTTCAAGACGAAATATTAAAATATACGGCAATGGCAGCAATTATTCGGACGTGTCTCGGAAAAAAGGAGAATTGCGGGGTCCATCATAACTTGGTGCTAGATCATCTGAAATCAAAAATTCAAAGTTCATTCGTTAGATAATAGATTTTTCCAGGTAACGCTGGGAGGGTTTTGTGATTTTTCAATTTTTAAATGTTTTGGAACACTTTGAAGGGAAAAACGCGATTTTTTGCGAAAAATATCGACTAATTTGTTATTAAAAAATAAAAATTAAAAACAAATTTTAGAAAAAGGCTCCACCGTTACCTCGTAAATTATGTAAAGAAATAGTGTTCAATATTTCAAAAGGATCAGTGCAGTAGTTTTGAAGTTATGACGGACACCGACTTTGAAAACGTATGATGTGTGGAAAACGCTTTAAAGTTTTGCACACTGGAAAATTCAAAATAAAACTCAACACTTATTTTATACTTACACATGATCGTCGATGCCATGTTCACACAGCAAAGAGCTTTCATCATCGGCGTCTTTTTGTCCTTGTCTACACAAAACGCTTCCAATACAACAAGCACGTCCGGTAGTGAATGTTCTTAGGTTTCACGGCCACTCAGAATCTTCAAGTTTGTGTTTACTGGGGTATTATGCCGTGTTGTTACGACCTTTCGGGCCGACGTTTCGGATCCCATTGCAGGGTCCATCATCAGGGCTGATGTGTTGTCTTGAATGTTGGTGTTGTGGTTAAGTATCAGCTTGCAGTACCGTGCCGAAGTCATGATGTGTTTGTATTGTGTTGTATGTATGATTCATCTGTTGTCTGATCACTATCTCTGCGGAGTCTGCGACGAGAATGACTTTGAAGCGCCGGATACCAAGATGTTTTTAATTTGAGACCATCATCTCTATTAATGTTTATCGGATGCTTGTAAATTTCTAGTGCTTCCTTGATAAGACGCGCATGGTGACTATTAGGCTTTCCAAGGATTTTCGGTTCGAATGCAAAATGATGGCCGGTATCCAGAAAATGCTCAGCCAGTGCTGATTTTTCTGGATGACCGAGTTTGCATGCCCGTTTGTGCTCGTTGACCCTTTTGGAAATGGTACGCGCCGTTTGCCCCACGTATACTTTATCGCAGTCTTGACAATCGAGTCTATATACCCCGTCCGCAAAAAGTTTTGTATTTTTTATTGCATTGCCAGCATTGAACCGTGCTGGATGCACACTGTGAAAATGAAGTTTAAGTTTAATCGCGTTTGGTCAATTTTGTGAGAAACACATAACGATAATTTTCTGACTTGGACCAGCAAATTTCTTATTAGGACCGCAAAAAAGTAATTTTTTTATTGCATTGCCAGCATTGGACCGTGCTGGACGCACTCTGTGAAAATGTAGTTTAAATTTTATCGCGTTTGGTCACAATCTTCAAATATGTGAGAAACACATAACGCTAATTTCCTGACTTGGACCAGCAAATTTCTTACTAGGACCGCAAAAATTTTTGATTTTTTTAATTGCATTGCCAGCATTGGACCATGCTGGATGCACACTGTGAAAATGAAGTTTAAATTTCATCGCGTTTGGTCACAAACTTCAAATATGTGAGAAACACATAACGCAAATTTTCTCACTTGCACCAGCAAATTTCTTACTAGGACCGCAAAAAAAGTAAATTTTTTTATTGCATTGCCAGCAATGGACCGTGCTGGATGCACTCTGTGAAAATGAAGTTAAAATTTCATCGCGTTTGGTCAATTTGGTGTGAAACACATAACGCTAATTTTCTGACTTGGACCAGCAAATTTCTTACTAGGACCGCAAAAAAAGTATTTTTTTTTATTGCATTGCCAGCAATGGACCGTGCTGGACGCACTCTCTGAAAATGTAGTTTAAATTTTATCGCGTTTGGTCACAATCTTCAAATATGTGAGAAACACATAACGCTAATTTTCTGACTTGGACCAGCAAATTTCTTACGAGCACCGCAAAAATTTTTCATTTTTTTTATTGCATTGCCAGCATTGGACCGTGTTGGATGTACTCTTTGAAAATGAAGTTTAAATTTAATCGCGTTTGGTCACAATCTTCAAATATGTGAGAAACACATGACGCTTATTTTCTGACTTGGACCAGCAAATTTCTTACTAGTACCGCAAATTTTTTTTTTTTTTTATTGCATTACCAGCATTGGACCGTGCTGGATGCACACTGTGAAAATGAAGTTTAAATTTCATCGCGTTTGGTCACAATCTTCAAATATGTGAGAAACACATAACGCTAATTTTCTCATTTGGACCAGCAAATTTCTTACTAGGACCGCAAAAAATTTTGATTTTTTTTATTGCATTGCCAGCATTGATTCAAGCTGGATGCACACTGTGAAAATGAGGTTTAAATTTTGTCGCGTTTGGTCAATTTTGTGAGAAACACATAACGCTAATTTTCTGAATTGGACCAGCCAATTTCTTACTAGGACAACAAAAAATTTTGATTTTTTTTTATTGCTTTGCCAGCATTGAACCGTGCTGGATGCACACTGTGAGAATGAAGTTTAAATTTCGTCGCGTTTGGTCACAATCTTCAAATATGTGAGAAACACATAACGCTAATTTTCTGACTTGGACCAGCAAATTTCTTACTAGGACCGCAAAAAATGTAATTTTTTTTTTGCATTGCCAGAATTGGACCGTGCTGGATGCACTCTATGAAAATGAAGTTTAAATTTCATCGCGTTTGGTCACAAACTTCAAATATGTGAGAAACACATAACGCAAATTTTCTCAATTGGACCAGCAAATTTCTTACTAGGACCGCAAAAAATTTTGATTTTTTTTATCGCATTGCCAGCATTGAACCGTGCTGGATGCACACTGTGAAAATGAAGTTTAAATTTCATCGCGTTTGGTCAATTTTGTGAGAAACACATAACGCTAATTTTCTGACTTGGACCAGCAAATTTCTTACTAGGACCGCAACAAAAGTATTTTTTTTTATTGCATTGCCAGCAATGGACCGTGCTGGACTCTCTGAAAATGTAGTTTAAATTTTATCGCGTTTGGTCACAATCTTCAAATATGTGAGAAACACATAACGCTAATTTTCTGACTTGGACCAGCCAATTTCTTACTAGGACCGCAAAAAATTTTGATTTTTTTTATTGCATTGCCAGCATTGGACCATGCTGGATGCACACTGTGAAAATGAAGTTTAAATTTCATCGCGTTTGGACACAAACTTCAAATATGTGAGAAACACATAACGCAAATTTTCTCACTTGCACCAGCAAATTTCTTACTAGGACCGCAAAAAAAGTAATTTTTTTTATTGCATTGCCAGCAATGGACCGTACTGGATGCACTCTGTGAAAATGAAGTTTAAATTTCATCGCGTTTGGTCAATTTTGTGAGAAACACATAACGCTAATTTTCTGACTTGGACCAGCAAATTTCTTACGAGCACCGCAAAAAATTTTCATTTTTTTTATTGCATTGCCAGCATTGGACCGTGCTGGATGTACTCTGTGAAAATGAAGTTTAAATTTAATCGCGTTTGGTCACAATCTTCAAATATGTGAGAAACACATGACGCTTATTTTCTGACTTGGACCAGCAAATTTCTTACTAGTACCGCAAATTTTTTTTTTTTTTTTATTGCATTACCAGCATTGGACCGTGCTGGATGCACACTGTGAAAATGAAGTTTAAATTTCATCGCGTTTGGTCACAATCTTCAAATATGTGAGAAACACATAACGCTAATTTTCTCATTTGGACCAGCAAATTTCTTACTAGGACCGCAAAAAATTTTGATTTTTTTTATTGCATTGCCAGCATTGATTCAAGCTGGATGCACACTGTGAAAATGAGGTTTAAATTTTGTCGCGTTTGGTCAATTTTGTGAGAAACACATAACGCTAATTTTCTGAATTGGACCAGCCAATTTCTTACTAGGACAACAAAAAATTTTGATTTTTTTTTATTGCTTTGCCAGCATTGAACCGTGCTGGATGCACACTGTGAGAATGAAGTTTAAATTTCGTCGCGTTTGGTCACAATCTTCAAATATGTGAGAAACACATAACGCAAATTTTCTCACTTGCACCAGCAAATTTCTTACTAGGACGGCAAAAAAAGTAAATTTTTTTATTGCATTGCCAGCAATGAACCGTGCTGGATGCACTCTGTGAAAATGAAGTTTAAATTTCATCGCGTTTGGTCAATTTGGTGTGAAACACATAACGCTAATTTTCTGACTTGTATCAGCAAATTTCTTACTAGGACCGCAAAAAATTTTGATTTTTTTTATCCTATTTCCAGCGTTGGAACGTGCTGGATGCACACTGTGAAAATGTAGTTTAAATTTCATCGCGTTTGGTCACAAACTTCAAATATGTGAGAAACACATAACGCTAATTTTCTCACTTGGACCAGCAAATTTCATACTAGGACCGGAAAAAATTTTGATTTTTTTTATCGCATTGCCAGCATTGGAACGTGCTGGACGCACTTTGTGAAAATGTAGTTTAAATTTAATCGCGTTTGGTCACAATCTTCAAATATGTGAGAAACACATAATGCTAATTTTCTCATTTGGACCAGCAAATTTCATACTAGGACCGGAAAAAATTTTGATTTTTTTTATCGCATTGCCAGCATTGAAACGTGTTGGATGCACACTGTGAAAATGTAGTTGAAATTTCATCGCGTTTGGTCAATTTTGTGAGAAACACATAACGCTAATTTTCTAACTTGGACCAGCAAATTTCTTACGAGCACCGCAAAAATTTTTCATTTTTTTTATTGCATTGCCAGCATTGGACCGTGCTGGATGTACTCTGTGAAAATGAAGTTTAAATTTCATCGCGTTTGGTCAATTTGGTGTGAAACACATAACGCTAATTTTCTGACTTGGACCAGCAAATTTCTTACTAGGAACGCA
This sequence comes from Agrypnia vestita, assembly GCA_016648135.1. NCBI lineage: Eukaryota > Metazoa > Arthropoda > Insecta > Trichoptera > Phryganeidae > Agrypnia > Agrypnia vestita. The sequence continues at coordinate 5,423 of JADDOH010023645.1, read as the reverse complement.
AAAAATTTTGATTTTTTTTATCGCATTGTCAGCATTAGAACGTGCTGGATGCACACTGTGAAAATGAAGTTTAAATTTCATCGCGTTTGGTCAATTTTGTGAGAAACACATAACGCTAATTTTCTGACTTGGACCAGCAAATTTCTTACTAGTACCGCAAATTTTTTTTTTTTTTTATTGCATTACCAGCATTGGACCGTGCTGGATGCACACTGTGAAAATGAAGTTTAAATTTCATCGCGTTTGGTCACAAACTTCAAATATGTGAGAAACACATAACGCAAATTTTCTCACTTGCACCAGCAAATTTCTTACTAGGACCGCAAAAAAAGTAATTTTTTTTATTGCATTGCCAGCAATGGACCGTCCTGGATGCACTCTGTGAAAATGTAGTTGAAATTTCATCGCGTTTGGTCAATTTTGTGAGAAACACATAACGCTAATTTTCTGACTTGGACCAGCAAATTTCTTACGAGCACCGCAAAAAATTTTCATTTTTTTTATTGCGTTGCCAGCATTAGACCGTGCTGGATGTACTCTGTGAAAATGAAGTTTAAATTTAATCGCGTTTGGTCACAATCTTCAAATATGTGAGAAACACATGACGCTTATTTTCTGACTTGGACCAGCAAATTTCTTACTAGTACCGCAAAAAAATTTTTTTTTATTGCATTACCAGCATTGGACCGTGCTGGATGCACACTGTGAAAATGAAGTTTAAATTTCATCGCGTTTGGTCACAATCTTCAAATATGTGAGAAACACATAACGCTAATTTTCTCATTTGGACCAGCAAATTTCTTACTAGGACCGCAAAAAATTTTGATTTTTTTTATTGCATTGCCAGCATTGATTCAAGCTGGATGCACACTGTGAAAATGAGGTTTAAATTTTGTCGCGTTTGGTCAATTTTGTGAGAAACACATAACGCTAATTTTCTGAATTGGACCAGCCAATTTCTTACTAGGACAACAAAAAATTTTGATTTTTTTTTATTGCTTTGCCAGCATTGACCCGTGCTGGATGCACACTGTGAGAATGAAGTTTAAATTTCGTCGCGTTTGGTCACAATCTTCAAATATGTGAGAAACACATAACGCTAATTTTCTGACTTGGACCAGCAAATTTCTTACTAGGACCGCAAAAAAAGTATTTTTTTTTATTGCATTGCCAGCAATGGACCGTGCTGGACTCTCTGAAAATGTAGTTTAAATTTTATCGCGTTTGGTCACAATCTTCAAATATGTGAGAAACACATAACGCTAATTTTCTGACTTGGACCAGCCAATTTCTTACTAGGACCGCAAAAAATTTTGATTTTTTTTATTGCATTGCCAGCATTGGACCATGCTGGATGCACACTGTGAAAATGAAGTTTAAATTTCATCGCGTTTGGTCACAAACTTCAAATATGTGAGAAACACATAACGCAAATTTTCTCACTTGCACCAGCAAATTTCTTACTAGGACCGCAAAAAAAGTAATTTTTTTTATTGCATTGCCAGCAATGGACCGTGCTGGATGCACTCTGTGAAAATGTAGTTGAAATTTCATCGCGTTTGGTCAATTTTGTGAGAAACACATAACGCTAATTTTCTGACTTGGACCAGCAAATTTCTTACGAGCACCAAAAAAAATTTTCATTTTTTTTATTGCGTTGCCAGCATTGGACCGTGCTGGATGTACTCTGTGAAAATGAAGTTTAAATTTAATCGCGTTTGGTCACAATCTTCAAATATGTGAGAAACACATGACGCTTATTTTCTGACTTGGACCAGCAAATTTCTTACTAGTACCGCAAAAAATTTTTTTTTTATTGCATTACCAGCATTGGACCGTGCTGGATGCACACTGTGAAAATGAAGTTTAAATTTCGTCGCGTTTGGTCACAATCTTCAAATATGTGAGAAACACATAACGCTAATTTTCTGACTTGGACAGGCAAATTTCTTACTAGGACCGCAAAAAATGTAATTTTTTTTTTTTGCATTGCCAGAATTGGACCGTGCTGGATGCACTCTATAAAAATGAAGTTTAAATTTCATCGCGTTTGGTCACAAACTTCAAATATGTGAGAAACACATAACGCAAATTTTCTCAATTGGACCAGCAAATTTCTTACTAGGACCGCAAAAAATTTTGATTTTTTTTATCGCATTGCCAGCATTGAACCTTGCTGGATGCACACTGTGAAAATGAAGTTTAAATTTCATCGCGTTTGGTCAATTTTGTGAGAAACACATAACGCTAATTTTCTGACTTGGACCAGCAAAATTCTTACTAGGACCGCAAAAAAAGTATTTTTTTTATTGCATTGCCAGCAATGGACCGTGCTGGACTCTCTGAAAATGTAGTTTAAATTTTATCGCGTTTGGTCACAATCTTCAAATATGTGAGAAACACATAACGCTAATTTTCTGAATTGGACCAGCCAATTTCTTACTAGGACCGCAAAAAATTTTGATTATTTTTATTGCATTGCCAGCATTGGACCATGCTGGATGCACACTGTGAAAATGAAGTTTAAATTTCATCGCGTTTGGTCACAAACTTCAAATATGTGAGAAACACATAACGCAAATTTTCTCACTTGCACCAGCAAATTTCTTACTAGGACCGCAAAAAAAGTAATTTTTTTTATTGCATTGCCAGCAATGGACCGTACTGGATGCACTCTGTGAAAATGAAGTTTAAATTTCATCGCGTTTGGTCAATTTTGTGAGAAACACATAACGCTAATTTTCTGACTTGGACCAGCAAATTTCTTACGAGCACCGCAAAAAATTTTCATTTTTTTTATTGCGTTGCCAGCATTGGACCGTGCTGGATGCACTCTGTGAAAATGTAGTTGAAATTTCATCGCGTTTGGTCAATTTTGTGAGAAACACATAACGCTAATTTTCTGACTTGGACCAGCAAATTTCTTACGAGCACCGCAAAAAATTTTCATTTTTTTTATTGCGTTGCCAGCATTGGACCGTGCTGGATGTACTCTGTGAAAATGAAGTTTAAATTTAATCGCGTTTGGTCACAATCTTCAAATATGTGAGAAACACATGACGCTTATTTTCTGACTTGGACCAGCAAATTTCTTACTAGTACCGCAAAAATTTTTTTTTTTTATTGCATTACCAGCATTGGACCGTGCCCGATGCACACTGTGAAAATGAAGTTTAAATTTCATCGCGTTTGGTCACAATCTTCAAATATGTGAGAAACACATAACGCTAATTTTCTCATTTGGACCAGCAAATTTCTTACTAGGACCGCAAAAAATTTTGATTTTTTTTATTGCATTGCCAGCATTGATTCAAGCTGGATGCACACTGTGAAAATGAGGTTTAAATTTTGTCGCGTTTGGTCAATTTTGTGAGAAACACATAACGCTAATTTTCTGAATTGGACCAGCCAATTTCTTACTAGGACAACAAAAAATTTTGATTTTTTTTTATTGCTTTGCCAGCATTGAACCGTGCTGGATGCACACTGTGAGAATGAAGTTTAAATTTCGTCGCGTTTGGTCACAATCTTCAAATATGTGAGAAACACATAACGCTAATTTTCTGACTTGGACCAGCAAATTTCTTACTAGGACCGCAAAAAATGTAATTTTTTTTTTTTGCATTGCCAGAATTGGACCGTGCTGGATGCACTCTATGAAAATGAAGTTTAAATTTCATCGCGTTTGGTCACAAACTTCAAATATGTGAGAAACACATAACGCAAATTTTCTCAATTGGACCAGCAAATTTCTTACTAGGACCGCAAAAAATTTTGATTTTTTTTATCGCATTGCCAGCATTGAACCGTGCTGGATGCACACTGTGAAAATGAAGTTTAAATTTCATCGCGTTTGGTCAATTTTGTGAGAAACACATAACGCTAATTTTCTGACTTGGACCAGCAAAATTCTTACTAGGACCGCAAAAAAAGTATTTTTTTTTATTGCATTGCCAGCAATGGACCGTGCTGGACTCTCTGAAAATGTAGTTTAAATTTTATCGCGTTTGGTCACAATCTTCAAATATGTGAGAAACACATAACGCTAATTTTCTGACTTGGACCAGCCAATTTCTTACTAGGACCGCAAAAAATTTTGATTTTTTTTATTGCATTGCCAGCATTGGACCATGCTGGATGCACACTGTGAAAATGAAGTTTAAATTTCATCGCGTTTGGTCACAAACTTCAAATATGTGAGAAACACATAACGCAAATTTTCTCACTTGCACCAGCAAATTTCTTACTAGGACCGCAAAAAAAGTAATTTTTTTTATTGCATTGCCAGCAATGGACCGTGCTGGATGCACTCTGTGAAAATGAAGTTTAAATTTCATCGCGTTTGGTCAATTTTGTGAGAAACACATAACGCTAATTTTCTGACTTGGACCAGCAAATTTCTTACGAGCACCGCAAAAAATTTTCATTTTTTTTATTGCATTGCCAGCATTGGACCGTGCTGGATGCACACTGTGAAAATGAAGTTTAAATTTCATCGCGTTTGGTCACAATCTTCAAATATGTGAGAAACACATAACGCTAATTCTCTCATTTGGACCAGCAAATTTCTTACTAGGACCGCAAAAAATTTTGATTTTTTTTATTGCATTGCCAGCATTGATTCAAGCTGGATGCACACTGTGAAAATGAGGTTTAAATTTTGTCGCGTTTGGTCAATTGTGTGAGAAACACATAACGCTAATTTTCTGAATTGGACCAGCCAATTTCTTACTAGGACAACAAAAAATTTTGATTTTTTTTTATTGCTTTGCCAGCATTGAACCGTGCTGGATGCACACTGTGAGAATGAAGTTTAAATTTCGTCGCGTTTGGTCACAATCTTCAAATATGTGAGAAACACATAACGCAAATTTTCTCACTTGCACCAGCAAATTTCTTACTAGGACCGCAAAAAAAGTAATTTTTTTTATTGCATTCCCAGCAATGGACCGTGCTGGATGCACTCTGTGAAAATGTAGTTGAAATTTCATCGCGTTTGGTCAATTTTGTGAGAAACACATAACGCTAATTTTCTGACTTGGACCAGCAAATTTCTTACGAGCACCGCAAAAAATTTTCATTTTTTTTATTGCGTTGCCAGCATTGGACCGTGCTGGATGTATTCTGTGAAAATGAAGTTTAAATTTAATCGCGTTTGGTTACAATCTTCAAATATGTGAGAAACACATGACGCTTATTTTCTGACTTGGGCCAGCAAATTTCTTACTAGGACCGCAAAAAAATTTGATTTTTTTTATTGCATTGCCAGCATTGATTCAAGCTGGATGCACACAGTGAAAATGAGGTTTAAATTTTGTCGCGTTTGGTCAATTGTGTGAGAAACACATAACGCTAATTTTCTGAATTGGACCAGCCAATTTCTTACTAGGACAACAAAAAATTTTGATTTTTTTTTATTGCTT
>JADDOH010023644.1:0-51781 GCA_016648135.1 Agrypnia vestita | reverse complement strand
GATTTAAAATCCCTTCATTATTGTGCCGGTTGAGTAATGCAACGCAGCAGTCAACGAGCGTTTGTTGATTTGCTTCACTCAATTCGTGAGGTACCCACCTTTCAAGCTTTTTCACCTTACCAATTTGCTTCAAGTGGATTAAAACAGTTTTATCACTAAAACCGCAGCCTGCAGCTAACTCGGATGTGGTTTGCGATGGATCCGCTTCCACAATAGCCTTCAATTCTTCATTATCAACTTTGGTCTCCGGCCGTCCACGGGGCTTGTTCTGCAGGTCGAAATTTCCAGAACGAAAACGTTGGAACCAAAAACGCACTGTGTTTTCTTTTGCGGCACCGTCGCCATACACATCATTAATCCTTCGAGCCGTTTCTGCAGCACTGGTGCCACGGTGGAACTCGTACTCGTAAATAACGCGATATTTCAAGTTTTTCATTTTGTAAACTGAGTGACGCAAAGAAAAAAACAATTGAGGAAAAAACAAATGAATTATAATTTTCAAAACACAAATACATGAGTAAATAGCTGTATAAATTTGGATTTGGAATTCCTAACCAAAGAGAAGATATTTGAGATCAAATTTGCCAGTACGGCAAAACGCCAATTTCATATGTAAGGACCTAATATAAATAGAGCCCAACAATATTTCTCTTTTCTATGGTCCAACGTGACAATGACAATTTTGCCATAATTTTGCATTTTTTGAGAAGAATTTGAGTGCACATGAAATAATATATTTTCTATAACCTTTTTCATGTAACTTAAGTCGAATACTTATTTCATATAATTTTAGTCGAAACATGAGAATTGTGAGTTTACGTTTGCGGCGGAGAGCAGCTGTCAGATCAGACCGGAGAAATAACTTTGAGAGAGATACGTGAAATAACTTTGAGAGAGATACGTGAAAAAATACAAATCTTCTAATTTAGGTACAATAAACACCGAAAACTAAACCTACGTTTCGTTTATTTTTTATTTTAATTTTTGTTTTTTAAGTGTTGGGATAAAGATCTGACATCCCAATATTTCTATTTTCAGAATAGCACAGATTATTATTTCGTGTTGCATTTACTGACCTTTTTTCTTAAATTTTTTCATTTTCCATTTTTCCATGGTAGTTATGTTTGAAAAAAATTGTGTTTAAGTTAGATCCAAAATTTTACCATTATTGGTTTTTGGTCTCCTTTGTAATTTTACCTACATATTTTGTTAATTTGTCTCATTTGTTAATTTTAATAATTTGTTTTAAATGTGTATGGTGTATGGTGTGGTGTGTATGGTGAAAGAAAAATAGATTATATTGTGCCAAGAACCTTTAATAAATTAGATAAAAAATTCTTTGAGATGATGCAAGACAAAAAAACTCCATTGGCTTCAAAAAAGTACAAGCTAAAAGAATATATATTAAAGCTATGTACCTAATCTTACATTAATTTGTAATAACATATTATGTATCACTTGTAAAAATCATGCAATACTCGATAATGACCTACACTATAATCTTCATTATAAAATAAAAATTACTGTCAAATATTGAAGGCAACCATGCCGTAAAACTGCTGTGCAGTTTGGCAAATGTATAATGTAATAAGTATAAAAAAAAAATGTTATCGCTTTATTTTCTTTAAAAATGACTTAATAAATCCAGTGTCCGTTGGCATTCATTTCGAGAAGTCTGTCTTCAAGTTTCGCACAGTACATTTTTTTTTGATTAATGGGTCTTTTGCACAGCATGCAAACACACTTGATTAATTAATATTCTTTTTTCTCCAGTTTTTTAGAATATTTAAAGAAAGGTTATTAAAAGAAATAAAGTTATTAAAAGCATGACATGCGTAATGAGAATGTAGAAATGAGGTTATTATAAAAAGAATATCACGGACCGCTTAAAATAAATACTAAATAATAAATTTATAGCCGAAGTAAGAATATTATATAAAATGATTGGGGAAAATAGAGAAATTAGTTGAAAAAAGGAAAGTGATGTGCAGTTTAGTATATGCTAACATTGTTAATGATAACAAAAAAAAAATAATCAAAAAACATAAAACTTCTCTCACTCTACTTGAGTATGATTACGTATATTATTGTATATATTATTCTACTCGACTTTAGAGAGTGATAGAAACTCTATCAACCTAACCTAATATCAATAGTTATGGAGATATGCTATATTAAAGTTTGCTTTTTTTTTTCAATATTTCTGATTTATTTTGTGTAAAACGTTGGACTATCATTATAACAACTTATGTCGATTATGAAAAATTCTTTCGCTTCAATACAACTCAAATAAAATGATAAAAACCTTGTGATGTCTATTTTCAATTTTAGCAAGGTTTTTATAGTTTTATTCGATTTGTATTAAAGTGAATGACTTTTTCACAATAATCGTTATAAGTTACTGTAATGACATTTCAACTTTTTGCAAAAAATAGTCAGAAATATTGAAAAATAATGCAAACTTTGATATTGTATACCTCATAACTATTGATAATTAGGTTGTGGTTGCTTGAAAATTTTCCACTCATTATCAAAGCGGAAATCCACCTGTAAAGTTTTTGCTACTAGTTATGAGACACCATGTATGTACGAAAACGGTAATCATCTTTCCTAATTTCGAATGTTCGTCTGTTTGTACGTAACTTACTGGAATTACAACAAAAACTTTGATGACGACAACCGCTAATGAGGCGCAGGCATCCGAATATGACACGTCAATCAGCATACTGCTCAGGGTAGTTATTAATTATTATCCGTGATTTTTCACATATTGATACCTAGTATCTGCACCTACTAGTTTATGAACAATACTTCTCCTTCGTAATAACCTACATATAAAATCACTTCATAGATATGGTATGGCACTGTAGGCCATTTAAAGCAACAAATTATTGAAAACCTGTAACTGTGAAATTATTTATTTCATTAATACTTTTAATGAAATAATTTCTAATCAATTTGAGACGATGTATTTTGTATCTCTCTTAAAAGTGTAAAAGTCTTAAAACAAATAAATATCAGCGGAATATTTTTATTTCTTGGATTTAGAATAAGGCTAGAATTAAAAGCTGCTAAATAATATATAAGCTTCGCTTAATCTCATGCTTCTAATTAGGCGGAACCTGACAAATCGGACCTTTGTGAATTATCTCTTTGTCTACTTGTGTCTGTTGGAAGAAAATCCACCTTATTAAGGAACAATTTGCCAATCTGTTCTGTACCTAATAAGCAACTTACTGCGTCCGCGCAGTTGAGCAGTCGGCAGGACAGGATCACATGTGTGTGTAGTCGGCAGGACAGGATCACATACGTACGTAGCTATACGGGGTCGGATCATTCGGAGCTTACGTGATGCCAGCGTTGCATCTATTTCCATCGGAATATTCTGTATCAGAGTCGCATTATTAATGTATAAGATCAGTCACTATTGCGTTTCAGACTAAAAACACCATTATGAGTTACAAAAACATCACAAACAGAATAAGAACTACATGCATGATTATAAAATGAACATATATTCATAAAATACTTTGAAACGTACAAATTATTAAAAAAAAATTGTTTCTGACTAATTTCAGTAGCAAATACAAAATCTTCAAACAGCTATAGTTGACATAATCTAAAATTGTTTTACTCTTCTGTAAAAGTTCTCTAGACAAATATCTAGCAAAATGATTTTGTGGGTCTAGTTTTTATATTATTAAAAAAAAAAGATTTTGTTATTTGTTTGTATCTAATATCAACGTATATTCATTAATTACCTACACATGTAATTATTAAATATACGCAAATACAAATAAATAATAAAATCAATTTTATTAAAAATGTCAATCTACAAAATTGCTCAACTTATTGAAAAAAATTATATTATTTTATTTTGTTATTAAAAATTGTTTACTAAAAGAATATATATTATTTTCTTAGTTATTTCTATATTTAAATAATACAAATTTTGATTGGACTATGCCTGTCTCACCAGAGAAATCTGTATCGAGATAAACTATATATCAAGTGTTTACAAGGGTTTCGTAGGTAAAGAAGATGTATTTCTCTAATTTTTTAAAAAATAATAAAATAATAATTTTTTTCTAACTTTTAAGTATACAAAAGAGCGACATTGAAATGAAATTTCGTAAAATTTTCATTAAATTTTTTTGAAAATCCAGCCATTAGGACCAGGTTTTCGGAGAATACTTAAAAAAAGTATCCTCGCAGTGGTCAAAAGAACTCTACTAAAATAAGATGTTATACACATTGTAAAATAATTTGTGATCAAATAGAAAAAAAAACTTCGGTTAATCATTAGTTCATTCTACATAGAAGACGTGTGTAAAAGATCGGTGCATTAGTTTTTGAGAAATTGTGTCCACCGACTATTAGACTACTAGAAATAATTTTTCAAATCTGTAAAAATAAAATAAATGTTGCTTGTATTTTATCTCAAATACTTACGCAAAATAAGAAAAAAATGTTGTGTCTACCGGAGAAAGCGCAAAATTAATCTTAATAATTTAAAATAAATTACTTTTCTACGAATAATTTGAAAAAATAAAATTCAATGTAGCACTTTCAGGCAATATAAATGATATTCTTGTCTGGACGTAAAGACACAATGGCAAAATTTACGATGAACTCCAACTGTCTATACAGCCGGTATAGGAATAGAATAGTAAATCTATAGTAGATAATAAGTTAACTTGTAGATAGAAGCAAATTTCTAAAAATCTGTTATAAAACCATTTATGAAATGGTTTTATGACTGTATATAAATTATAAGCATCTTTTGGTACCTACGGTAATCGCTGTTTACGTTATTGTCGATTTCTTAGGAATTATAAACAAATGGTTATTAGTCTCGCATGAATGATTGTTTATACATAAGTCATCAAAAATGCATAAAGTTTTTTTTTTAAAAGTGATGTCTTTTATAAACACATTATTAAATTTTTATTGTATGTGATAACAATTGTATACGTATGAGATAGGTGTTGATGAAATAAGACGTATAAACAATTATTTACAATATTAATCGTAAATAATTGTTTGTAATTTTATGCAAGTAGGTACATTTTCACACATTTGCATCATAGTTTAGTTTATCAATCGTAACCTTTTATTATCAAGAAACGGTTTGAGGAAGATTACGAGTAGGAACCATTATTTTAAATAGTTTTGATTTCATGTTTTGTCTAATCCTCAGCTATGTCTATGTTTATCTAAAGTGTTCCTATATTAATTTATCCTATAAATTTATGTTTACTGTAGCCATATGTGCGTTGATATAATACTTTTTAACTTCAAAGTTATTGTCTTGTTTCTTCCATGAATAAAATAAAATTTAATCTAAAATCTTTTCTAAGTTTATATTTAAAAATGTATTTATACCGTTATCATATTTTTTTTAATGCATTTGTGTATATGCAATGAACTAAGATTAAAAAAATTACATTTATTGCTTTAAAGATTCGCAGAGGACTATTATCTAAAGAGAAACCATAGTAAGACACTTTTTAGTAGTTAGTCTTATCAGAAGTCAAACAAGAAAGAATTCAAAGTCTGCTTGTTTCAGTATACCAAAACATGTTATTTAGTACATTTTGCACCTGTATTCAAAAAAATTAACTTTGCACTGTACCTAGTCATTGCAATTATTTTCTTACAGCCACATAAACGAGTATGTATGTATAATAATAGCCGTAACATGGTACATAAAATTAGTTTAATTATTATGTATTTACATTCAGAATATTTTGAGCATGTCCAGATTTTGCTTTACACAATGTAACGTTCGCCATTTCCACCCATAATAGAATACCATGTCTACTAATTTTTGAAAGTTGTTTGTATTTAAATTATACGCCACGTTTCACATATGAGTTGTAACGATCTTCAGCGCGGCCGGCACCAAAGATTTTTCATTCCCCTTGAATGACCACAGATGTTACTAATGAGACATCTATAATATAAATATATAAAACTTTCGTTTCGCGTATAATTTAAATATATACAACTTTCAAAAATCAGTACACATGGTGTTCTATCATGGGTGGAAATAGAGAAAATTACATTGTGTAAAGTGATCACTTAAGCCAGCCGTACGATAGGTCGTAAGCCCTATGTACACCCAAAAGACCTACTTTCCCATAAAAATGCAGTTTCGTCTCTGTGAGACATCTATAATATACGTTGATTTATTAATTATGTATTTAAATTATATTATCACGTGACTTATACAAAGTCGAGGATTTTGCAGCACGATGAACGTGAAGAACAAATTGAAAATTTCAGAAAACAGTAAACGACAATTTCAAGTAGGATCTAAAATGCCCAGGAATACTCCTGAAAATTCGCGAAATAACGATTCCTTATAAAAGAGGTCCATGCAATTTCTGCGGATTACTTTGTTTTGATGTTTAGTGATGCAGAGCGATTAAATTATATTACTAGCTGTAACCCGTCAAAAATGACGGAACATTGGTTCGCGTCTTTGCTAAACCCTAGTATATATTTATAGAATCTTTTTGGCGCTCCACGGAGAGGTAGCCGTAGCAACATGCGTTGAACGGCCGGTTCGAGTTTTGTGACCCGGGGTTCCCAGTTCAAGTCTCATCTCCGGCCATTTTTTAGCCGAATTCGATCGAAATTACAGACGTTACACGAAGTTGCGGGGGCAGACAGACGGACAGACAAAGAAATTAGTATTTTCAATTACAATTACAATTAAATTTGTGTTCGGTGAATTTGGTGACTAATAAAAGTTAATTAGTTTCATGTGTTTTACTTGTCTTTCACCACTGCAATCCCGTGACAATATTATATTTATTATTTTACAGCTTTTGATATAATATTTAATAATGCTGTCATTTTCTTCTTCTTCTGTTTCTCATTAACTGTATTGTTTATAATATTTATATTGTAATTTGACACGTACATATATGGTGGACCAAATCTTGCAAATTCAACCTGGTTACGCTGGAAAAAACTAATTACTATTGTTTCGTGATGGCTGACCGCCTTAAGTGTCATCATTGGTTGAAATTGGCGTTCGAAGTGTTCTGCTCCAATCGCTGGGATTTTAACTTACTAAAATCCAAACCAGTTGACAATGGGATTTCGGCGTTCCGTTGTCTTAAGTAGCTAGTGGTTGTAGTAGAGATATTTCGAGTGTCTAGACCAGCGTTTCCCGAAAGGTGTCAACGTAACCTGCAAGTCCTTACAGGGAAGAACAACAACTACATTTACAGTAAACGACAATTTTTTATTACTTGATAACAAACTAGAATTCTGGATCGAATGCTCTTTTAAATGACTTTCTGGAAGAAAATGATTTGCACGTAACCTCAGATGTGGAAAAAACATTCATGAGCATTTGATAAGCTTTAAAATAGGCTTGAAAGAGTATTTCCCGAAGAAGTTACCGGACATCGACTGAGTAGATGCAGAATCCATTCGCAAATCATAATAAACCATGGATGCTAACTGTGTCACAGTACAAAAATTTGATTGATATTGAGTGTTCATTTTATATAAAATAAAAATTTATAATCAGAAAATGATCTGAATGACTTTTGGATTGGACTTAAAGACGAATACCCTGCAATCGTTGAGAAGACTAACACGGTTGTTCTGCTTCCATTCGTGACTTACCGATGCGAGACTGGGTTTTCAGCTTACGTTTAACCAAAAACAAGTACAGAAACAGATTAAATGCAGCTCCAGATCTTCGCATTCAAATGTCAGACATTAAGCCTAATTTTAGTGGTATTATAAGAAAAAATGTGAAAAAATTTCATTCTTCACATTTAAATTCATAGTTACATTGTATTTCTTTGCACAATAAATGTTTTACAATACTTATAATAATTATTTTTTATTTATATTTCTTCTTTCTTTTCAAGTCAAACATCAAAATTTTTCAAACTACAAGGTAAACTTTTTTGTTATCAAAATAGGGTTCCGCCAAGAAAAGTATGATCAATTAGGGTTCCGTGGCAAAAAAAATGGAATTTTTGGTCTAGACTAGACCGTGCGCTTTATTGGCGGAGATTGAGGGGAAAATCTTTCTTTCTTTACTCCGAACTACGTTCGGTCTTGGCAATTTCGTCCATCATCGTACAATTATTATTATTGTAATAAAATGTAGGAGGTTCTGTACAGGTTTCCTTATATTTTTTATAACTGATCGTAAATTGATTATCTTTGCAGAGTACCTAGTTCCGAGAATCGTCGTCAGTCACCCGCTATAACATAAACCTTTATACATCTATCTGCAGCACGCTCTGGTCAGACATCGCCGCCCGGTGCTGGCAAGCGAGCCAAGTGCTAGAGGAGCGAAACGCCTTGACAGTGTGCTCAGTGGGACATAAATATATAGCAGAGGTCAACTTTAATAATTTCATTGCCGGCTTTGGTGAGACGCGGCAAATTAATTGCATATTTGACCGCTGCTTGTATTTGCTATTATTTAATCATTACTGCCAGGTAGGTCGTTAATGACTATGGAATGTGACATTAAAGTACAATGTAAAAAATATTTTATGACAATCGGGGGAACAACGTGTTACAGAAAACACGTTTTGTGGTTGAGAAATTAAATTAGAAACGCTGTAGAAAATATAATTATAATTCGGTGCCAACGGTTCGTTCATATATAGTAAAATAAATAAATAAATATTAAAGTAATAAGAAACTAATATGAAAACAAATTCAAAACGTTACTATTTGCAAAAAGGATTTGATTATTACAATATTATATTTTTTCACTCTTTTTTGTCAAAATATATAAATGATTTTATTTTACTTATTTAATTACTGTTTTTTTATCAATATATATTAAAAAAAGTTTTTATATATTTTTATTTTGTATATATAACTAACAACCTTAAGAATAAATAACTTAAAATAACTAATTGTATAACTATTTTGTAAACTATGCCTGTCTCAACACAGATTCCTCTAGTGAGACAAGCATAGTACAACCCAAATTGTAAACTATATATGATTAAGATAATTTTTTTTTATTTCTACACTTGACATTTTTTCTAATTTCTAGAATTTATACAGCTGTAATCCTATGTTACTTATATGTTAAATTGCTAAACTTTTGTTTATATCAAAAAGGTTTATTTCCAGAAAATAACTGGAAAATTCTTAAAAGTGATTGCTGTTTAAATATCTTAAGTACTCCTTAATTCTCACATTAAAATTTCCACAATTTTACCCATGTTTATAATATTACAATCATTACAAATTAATTAACAAACCCCAAATGTTTTTAATATCATTTTCATACTAGTAATTTCATATATAATTCTTAAATTCATTATATGTTTCGAAAGCTGGATGCAAAGAATTTTTGATGTTTGAAAAGCATCATTTTAAGGTTTATGGAATAATATAAGTTACACGAGATATCATCGCACAAGTACAGCATGTATGCGTTTCAATTTCAACAATGTCTAACACGTGTAACGCGACAGTCCTTGGCGTAAGCGATTATTGCAAATTGGACGTGGTATTCTATCATGGCTGGAAATGGTGAACGTTACATTATGTAAAATGATCATTTAAGCCAGCCGTACGATAGGTCGTAAGCCCTATGAACACCCAAAGACTTCCATACCTAATTTCCCATGAAAAAAATAAATTTCGTCTCTGTGAGACATCTTTAATATATCTTGATTAATGAATGAGTTCTCTTTGTAGTAATTGATAATTGATTGAAACAAGTAATTGTGTGAAGGTGTGGTTTCGTGAAGCAATCCAATTTATCTCGAAAAATAAACAAGACAGCTCATTCGATTTCGACTAAATTTATATGTTTAAAATATCTAAGGATATTTATTTGAAGACCTTTTGGAGAGAGTAATGCCAGATAGATATATGAATTAGTGTTTCATTATTATTCTGCTCAAAGTTATACGAACCATTATATCCAAAATTATAAGAAAACTAAAGACGCTTTTTTCTCACAACTACGAAGCAACGACTTTACATATTTTCAATATTGTTATAATAAGATAAAATAAATAGATACTTATTTTTGTACGCTTGAAGATTGTCAAGACATCTGTAAAATTTCATCACGTTAAAATTGACGAAGACGTTAAATTGAAAATTGTAAAGATTTTGGTTGGACTATGCCTGTCTCACTACAGAACTTTGTGTCGAGATAGGAAAAGTTAACAATATTTACTAATTTTTTGACAAATAACATAGCACACAAATACATATGTGGGGTATAAAAGCAAAGGCAGCAATATCCAAAAAAAAAATTAATGCAGTCATCGAGGATTACTAATTTATAATTTAATGAATTCGAGATTTTAAAGGAAACATATAGTCTATAAATTCAAGGGAAATATGTATTTGAAAGGGACAGACACACAGAATTTAGAATTCAGTACATTTTGAATCAGTTATACACAGTGATTGAATTTAAGACATTTTTTGATTTTTTGTATATTGCTGCCTTTACTATTACACCCCACATATATTATATATTAATATGTAATAAGTATGCAAGCAGTAGAATAAGAGTGCAAGAAAAAAAAATTTATAAGCAATAGTTCAGAAGTAAGCAACAGAATATAAAATGAATAAATATACATCTTAATAATTGTGTTCTGGTATATAGTTATATATAAAAAACATTAATTACAAGCCAGAAAAACAGTAAATAGCGTAAAAGCTAACAACAGATCATAAGAAACGAGTAGCAAGGTATGTAGGCGTAGCAATACTTTAATATCATTGTTAACACGATTGTTCAACAGTATAGTCTTTTTAATTATCTATTGATATTATATTTATAATGTAACTATTGATAATATATTTATTAGTACAACTAGTAAATTTAGAAATTAGAGTAATATCAATTGATGGGACAAAAATAATAACGACGCGCATAAAATTTCTCAGAAATAATTAAATAATCGATTAAATCGATTATTTAATTATTTCTGAGTAGATAAATCGATTGTGTTATGACAGCGTACGTAAAAATTCTGAGAAATAATGAAATAATCTATTAATACTGTTGATGAATCGATTGTTTAAATTATGCAAACATAAATTATTTATATGTAAATATTTTTGTTAATTTTTTAAATTGTTCCGCTTTATTAGATGATATTTTTTATTTATTATTTATTTATTTATTTAATTCTATTTAATTTTAAGTATTTTGTATATATAATATAAGTATTTTGGTTGGAATGCGCCTATCTGTCTCACTAGAAATATCTGAGTTGAGACAGACATAGTTTACAATAGTGTGTAGGTACAAAACATAGTAAATAGATATATTATTATAGTAGAATAATTATTTGTATTTGGTAAGTATATTATAACTATCTAATTATTATCTATACCTGATGATGAGAGGGACT
This sequence comes from Agrypnia vestita, assembly GCA_016648135.1. NCBI lineage: Eukaryota > Metazoa > Arthropoda > Insecta > Trichoptera > Phryganeidae > Agrypnia > Agrypnia vestita. The sequence continues at coordinate 40,391 of JADDOH010023644.1, read as the reverse complement.
GCTCCTCTCGAAACTATAGTTGCAATTTAATAGCTCATATTGTATGTGTACTACAAAGTAAAGTAAAACATATTTTAAATTAAACAGTATTTTATTAGCGATTTAATATATGAATAACATTTAACCGACGAATTCACCAATTATTCTAAAAACAAAATGGTAAAAGCAAATAATTATTTAAAATTTTAATCAATGTTTAGTTCATTACTCTATTCCACAGTCGTGGATTCCCACCTTGATTATGAGTCGAAAATGTTCAAGAAACTATGACTTAATATCAGTAGTTATGGAGATACGCGATATCAAAGTGTGCATTTTTTTCAGTATAACTGTCTTATTTTTGGCAAAACGTTGAAATATTGAACTTCAGTTGTGAAAAATTCATCAAAAGTAAAATCAAATGAATAAACCTCGGAAAATGATATTTTAAATTTCTGCAAGATTTTGATAATTTTATTTGACTTGTATTGAAACAAATGAGTTTTTCGTATTCGGTATAAGCTACTTTAATGATAGTTAAAAGTTTTACATAAAATATATCAGAAATATCGAAAAAAATGTTTTGAGGTCGCATATCTTATAAAAAATAAAATATATCTCTATTAATTATTAATACACGTATGATATTTGAAGTATTTTTTCTTATATGGAAAGTGTGGGACTGCCTCCCCTCCCCACATACTGGAATAAAGTTTTATTTTATTTATTTATTTATTCATAAAAGCAAAATAGCAATATACAAAAAAAATTTAATGTAGTCATCGAGGATTACTAATTTACATATAATGTACTGAGTTTGAGATTTTATAGGAAACATAAGCCTATAAATTTATAGGAAAAATGGTTTTGGGAGGGATAGATAAAAAAAAAACTAGAATTCAGTACATTATAAATTCGTAATCCTCGGTGAATGCATTCAAAACATTTTTTTGAATATTGCTGCCCTTGCTTTTATACCCCTCATGTTTGCTTAACATTTTTGCCTCACAATCATGACAGGATTCCACTTGTTAAGTATTGTGGACTAGCTCCGTTACAACCTTTATATTAAAACTTCGCTAAATCAACGTGTAAAGTATAAAGGTGTATGTGTTAATCTTTTCTGTTAAACACTGAATAGCGTGTTGACACTACAAATATACATACATACATTTTTTGTCATAATTAAAATTACGCAATACGGTGGCTCTGTGTAAAGTGTAGTATCTCCAAATGTAATTAAGTCACGAGTGTGTAAATACAAATTCAATTATCGCCTGTTTTTCTGATGGAGTGTCAATTTCATTTTTCAATTAATGTAGTATTGTAAATTTTGTTTACAATTGAATTCGACTTCAACGCCGAATATTCAAATCTGTCATCCAACCTGTCAAGGCTCAATTTAAATATTGTTCGAGGAGCTTTACTTGTATTTGTCTTTTTAAAATCAAGCTTGGTAGGAAAATTGGACTTTCATTGTACGAAAAAATATTATGAACCTAAACTTTTTGGTAAACTTTTATAGAAATACGTATTAACTGTTGTACGAAAAATGTAGATGCACTTTCTTCAATTTATGATTAAGTTTTGAGGCAAATAATTTGATACACATAATAATTATTTAATTTTTACCAGATTTCGATCGAAACCACACATCAGTCCCACTAATAAAATAATCCCTAACAGGTTGTTTTGTTTTTTTCAGAGTTACTGTACGTAAGTACCAGAAAATGTTCCTAAGATTCCTAAGATAGGTCGTCACAAATTTCAGGTGAAAAAATAAAAATAAATAATTTTATATATTAATAAAAATATATTGTTTTACTTGAAACAACGATACATCCCTGTAAGAATTTTAAACAAAAATGAATAAAAGATCCAGTCTTATTTTTGGGAAACCGTGGTTTATCGCCATAGTTTTTGAAGTCAGCCTTATTCGCCGTCTTATTTCAAAAATGTGGAGGCTCTCCAAAAATTTCTTTTAGAAAAAAAAAATGAAAAAATATCCAATACCTTACGGAAATATTTTGGAGTGACTACCATGATGTGCTTTTTCGGAAACTAGGGGGAAGGCGGCTGGTGGGTCGTCACAGACAGTGGCGTGCAGCGCGTACAAGGAAAAAAGCTGTGCATTAGTAAAGATTCTGAGAAACAAATATTAATTAAATAATCCTTATCTTAAGAAAAAGTTGATTTAAAATTCTAGCCTTAATTCGTCCTACGGCTAGAAGTTTTATTTCCGACTTTTCTGTGTCTAACTTCATGTCAATTCTTCATTTATTTCGCCCAATATTTCGTTCCATAGATATAGTCAAGTCGAGAAAAAGTCGTGTATTTTTAAGGCTGCGAGTTTTGTGTAATAGACAAGTAAATTTAGTGTGCTTCTTCGAAATGTCCTATGCCAGGTGAGAACTACGCGCACGTAATTACAGAAATGTTATTTTTTACAAATTCCACGCAAAACTTTCGTTGTAAATTCTATGTCTTTTCTATGGTGAATGTAGATACAATACAAATACCATCTGTCATCTGTCATATCATAACATATAATGATATCATAAAATGTTTGATTTATTTTTGTGAAAAGAAACGTATATCTGAAATTAGTATTGTTCCCGATTTAATTATATTTAAATCGTCTTCGAAATACATTGAAATTTTTTGCCGTATTAGCTATACCTATATAAAATATTTATTTATTTAAGAATCATTGTTTACAAAACTTCTTTTATAGTGCAGTTATTTTTGTGGATTGAAGCTACTCAAAATAGTTCATTATATATAGTTTAAAATTTTAAAAAAATGTAGATATCCTTATAGGTATAGGTATATGGCACACACATAAAATCTACCTAATATTGCGGTCAGTACTGAAAGGGAATTTTTTTATTCAAAATATCATACTTAATACGATCAATTCAATAATGGGGAAACATTAGCCAACTGTGATGCATTTAAACATCTGGGCTCACTCATTCACAGAGATACACGGAGAGATGTGCGGCGGATGTTGACCATAGAATAGGTGTGGGATGGATACAATTTAGATTTGTAACAGGAATATTGTGTGACCCGAAAATGCCTATAAAACTTAAAGGAAACATATTCCAGATTATTGTTAGACCCGCGATTATGTATGGCTCTATAACAGCAGAAATGTGAATGCTTAGATGGTCGGCAGGAGTAACACTAAAAGATAGGGTTAAAAGTTCACACATTCGTGGTAGCCTGGGCATTACGGACATAAACATCTGGAGGAACGACAGTTGAAATGGTATGGGCACGTAAGATGGAGACCACTAAACTACACGATGAAGCAGGCAATGTCTACGGAGCTTCTTCGATAGTCATCCAGAGAAAGACCAAAAAACTCCTGGATGACTCAATGCTCCAAAATGATACCCAGATCCGAAGAAGATACAGCCTGAGAACGAGAAGAGCCGACCCCAACAGCCTACCTAGGCAATGAGTTGGGACAGTGCAAGGAAGAAGTATGGATTAAAAAAAATACGTGGTAAATTTAAGAATTTTATTTATGACCTTCGGATAACCTGATTGCGTCAAGGATCAAATAGCTTGTGCCAACATAATAACGCAGAGATCACTCCACCAGTTCTCAAGATCTTCTGGTGTAAGTCTGAGATGATTTTATTTCGAATGCAATAAAAATTGCCGGCTTGCGACGATTTTGATTGCGAGGTGAAATAGTTACGAGTTGGTGGCTTTTTTTGGTAGGATTGGTAAGGAGAGCAGAGTTCAATTGCAAGACAAAACTGATGATTTTCAAGTTAGTTTAGGCCCTCATCATTATGAAATTATGGCCATCAACTTTGTATATTAACTGCGGTTAAGAATGCAGGCTGCAGAGATGATACATAGGAAAGGAGTAACGAGGGTGTGATTAAATAATCAAACAAGAATGACGTCACTCGAAAGGATATTGAGAGGCACCTGCACATGCCTCAAATAGAAAAGCAGTCGAGATTTTCTTTAAAAAAATTTAATATTGGTTTCGAAATATCCTTCGCACGGGGGAACGAAAGACTACCTTGACGGATCTGTCGTCAGTGCCAGAGGGAAGAACAGCGGGATGTCCCAGGAGAACAAAAATGCACCTGTAGAGACTCTGCAAAGAAAGACTAAACTATAAGACGCCGACCAGGTAAACAATACAGCGCAAGACAGAGAGCGATGGCAGAGTGTTGCTAAAGCGATAGGCTCCGACCCGATTAGGATAAGGGGAATAAGGAAGGATAAGTCTTTTGTTTATACAAAACCTTTCTCAGGCATTAAAATGTCCAGTAAAAATAATAATTTTCTTTCAAACATATTATGTTGAATATTACGGTGACACGTGAATTGACAATAAGCGTAATGGTAGCATTAGTTGAAGACAATAGTCATAGTACCTATCCCATTAATGCCTCTACCGTAATTGAAAACGAGCGATTATTATTTTATGACTCAAATAAAATGTTGAAATGACAATGAAATTAATGGAGAGCTCCATGGTGACGACGTTAATATTTTTATTTGGTACCGAAATTGAAAAACCTTATTATCTTTACTTTATTATAGAGTAGGAGCCAGCGACCGCCAAACTTACGTTATAGTAACAAACCTGACACATTTTATGTAGATTTACACTGTGGTAGGTAAGAAGGTTGGGATATGATGGCATTTGAGACAGGGGGATTTTGGCAGATAATAGTTAATAGATAACAGGTAAAAATAAATGTTTATGAAAAACATTAAAATATAAGGTACCGGGTAATATTATTAAATAGTGGCCCGAATAAAACATATTAAATTCATATACTCGTGAGTAAGTATAACGTAAATAACATGATCTTTATAGAGCTTCAAAGCGTCTGGCGGAAGAAATGAGCCGCGAAAAGCGTCTGGCAATGATTAATATTAATTTTTCGAAGAACAGTTGTTCATGTGAAAGAAAATTTACACTTTGTGGTATTAAAACAATGAAACAAGTTGATATTATGTCTATGAAAGCGGAGAAAACAGATAAATTTTGACTTAATTTAATTAGATTAACTTGAGTGTGTAGTACTGTTTCGTTAACTGTGTTAAAAAATTAGGTTTGTTATTTTTACGTTTTACTTACTCATTTTTTTGCACATGTATTATCTGCTGTCTGCCAAAATCCCCCAAACTCAAATATCATAACCATCTTACCTACCGGGGGCGTGCAGTGAGAATAGGGAGCTTGACTTTTCCTAAGCATGTATTTTAAAAAGAAACCGAAATACAAGAGATACATCTCGTAATATTCCTATCATATTAATTAACATACTATTCAGATTTTAATATTTCGTAATATTCTGCCAGATAAATATTTAATTTAGATTATAATGCTTAAATAAGTCATGCTTCTTGTTCTCACTGCACGCCCCTGTTACCTGCTATAGTGGACATCTACAGAAAGTATCTCAGGTTTGATACTAAATAAGTCTGGCGGCCGCTGGTTTTTACTCTATTAGAAAAATGTCATTAGGTACAAATTAATGAGCCAAGATGTTATATCAACCAAAAGCAATCCTCTCTTTGTTTTCACTGAGTAAATAAACTTGAAAAAATCCAGCGTTAAATCGCGAGTGTTCGTTTTTTGTTCTGCTTACCTTATCTATCATTCTGTATGCTTCTTTCTACATAACAACCCGAGACAGACATAGTGATACCTACACAAACAAGATAGCAGGGGAGGTTTTGTTGCGTGATTCAATCTAATATAATTAATAAACAAAAGATTTTAATATGTAACTCCGTTTTTGATATATTCTCCATTTCAATATCTGCTTGTCAATATCTCCTCCACATTTCGTCCGTTGATTCCTTTACATGTTTAATTTTGTAACAGTTATTTTGCGTCCGTCCTGACGAAGATGCAGAGGTATTGAAACCGGACGACGTTAAACATAATTGTGGTTTATAGAAAAATTGTTATTTTTTAAAAATTAATAATGTTTGTAATGCATTTTTATCTCACATTTCAAGTTTTTATATAGATTGATGATAATGGAATGAATGGAAAGAATTTATGACAATGTCGTTGAACAATTTATAAACGCTCATTTCTCCCGTCCTTGGCACCTCTGAAATTATATACAAACCAGCTGTAACCCGTCAAAAATGACGGTACCTTTACATGTCGTTTCCTAAAGAATAATTATTTATTTATCTATAAAAAAGAAGAAAAAAAGTTTTTATAAAAGAAGTTACAGCATTCATAGGAAATTACGGACAGACAGTGGACAACGAAATTATTATTAACTTTTCAAAGCAAGAAAACACTTTGTGGCTTGACATTATAAGACATTTAAGAATAAATTAAATACTATGTTTTAAACCACTTTATTGCTATATATTTGTCAACTAGTTTCGGTTGGACTCAATCTTCTTCAGGACAATTATAATATAGATTGAAATATATAGCAATAAATTGGTTTAAAACGTAGTATTTAATTTATTCTTAAATATCTGAAATTATTATTATTGGGATAAGTCATATTACGCTACAAAACATTTCATTAAAAAGATCCAAGTAGATAGAACGTGGGTAGATCTGAAGACGAAAGAAATATTATTAAACCTAAGTGGTTTTATCTTGAAATTAATTTGTAGACATATTATAAAATAAAGTGTGGATATTATTTATTTTAAAAAGTAGTGTGTGTTTTTTTGTAGTTTGTGGAGATTTGCTTGCTTCGCGTGGGACGTGCATCGTGAATCCGTCCATTTTATTTACTAATAAAGGAATCGGTTGTTATACGAAAACCGGCCGTATTCCGAAAATAATAAGACTGTTATTTTGGTGATTGTAATCCCAATTCACAAAAATAGACAAGACGCATTTACGGACAGTCCTCCCTATTCGGTGATGAATACCTCAACCCTAAAAAAATAGACGGGACGTATTGATGTATGCCAGTGTAATTACTAAAATTATTTACACTTACGACTTTTCAATTTTAGATGAGACCTTTAGAAAGTAGTCGTGAATCTGCACGGTCTGATTAGTGAAAAATGTTGTTTGAGGGAAATGTGGAAGAAAAGAGATTCATAAATAATTGTCATAAAAATAGCATGTAAACAATTTTAAATAAAAATAAGTACATTAATATATTGTTATACATGAATTGTAACGTCGGATCTCCACGATATCTGGATGTTCTTAGAAAATTTCTAAAAGTCGAAGCGATATTGATGTCATCACGCAAACCAGTAATTGCAATCTAGAGTTTTATCTAATGTATAATTTTTTGATGAATATTATATGAAATAAGTATTTATATTATTTAAAAGTTCTTAGAAATCAGTTTATAAATTAAAGGCACGTTTTCAGAGTTAAAATATTTTCGTCACAATGATAGGAATATTTGATATTTGTCTTGACGTTTCTCCATTTTTGTGTGTCGAGGGTAACCATCACCAATTGACAATCTTGTTATTTTCAGAATAAGGCTTTGCGTATAATCATAATGTCAAATATTAATATAAATTAAAAAAGTTATTTAATATAAGTGTTGGGTCACCGGGTTTTGTTAAAAATAATTAGGTAGGAACCGTGAGCTTGATACCATGTTGAACTCTGCGGCTTTAGATGGACCAGGGATCTTATTATAATAAGTACTTAACCATCGTTACAGGTAATTAAAAGTTTAACTGTCTCATCTCTCTCTCACTCACCCAATTCACACATACTCAAAACTCACAATGCGAAGGGTTAAAGATTAAGCCTGAGAGAATTATGGCAGAGAATAAGCGTATGGGATTAATAAAATTTATTATACCTAATATGTAGGTATGCGCAAAAACATATTTAACAATCGCTGTGCTTCTAAAGATGATCAAAATCGTTTTATATAAAAATATTTACACAAACTTTTTCGTTCAAAAATCATGTTTGTGGATTTTAAAGTTCGTTCAAAAATCATATTTGTGGATTTTAAAGTTGACCCGCTTACTCAAACATAATAATGTTTTACCGTCGAAATAGTCTAAATATTATTATATAATGTGAGTAAAGCATGATAACTCAACAATATGGTTTTGACCCCTAAAAACAACCATCGCAAGTGTAGCGCTTAGAGTTTGCCAATAATATAAGAAGGCGATGAAATGCTTAATAAATATTAAGAATTTAAATCTTAAATATTTGACTGGATTGATTTCAAGAAGTTTTTTTTCAATCTAAAATTTATGTTTTTGAAGACTGGTTGAAAATCCATAAATATTAATGATCATCTCCCGGAAACCGACTAAAGTTAGGATGTGGCAGTTTTAATTTGAAGGTTTAACAAATGAGAAAAAATCGATTGATAGGTTTATGGCTCATGAAATAATAATCCATACATTTGTCAACAATTTGTCGAATTAATTTTCGTAGAAAAAAATCAAAATTCACACGTGCACCTTTCATTCTTTTTTGCGCTTTGTTGTTCCAATATATTACGATATGCAAAGAATGCAAAACTAGCATAGTCGTTTTTATTTTATAATAATAATTATATGTTAAAAATATTATTTTAACCTAAATATAAAACGGTTTTATTTGCGTAAATCATCCCTTAACACTAAAATAATAATAACTCCACTTCTTTTGGTTTCCTATAATATTGTAACGAGGTTAAAAAGAATCACGCACTCATGTCAAGTGACAGTATTGTTTGAAATGATCACAACACTATCAAAGATTCCAGAACGGCTTAGCGTAATCTACGGTTTTCGGGAAGCATCGAGAAACATCTGTAAAAGCCTGGAAATCATGAGAAAGTTCTCCTAAACACTAGGAACGATTAGAAGGTCCGATATCAGCATTAGCCAGATATAAATAGGACCCCGCGCGGGAATAATGTTGTTCTTAGCGCGCTTGACAGCGGAACAGAAGCGAAGGCAGCCGCGAGGTGCGAAGGCGAGTGTGGCCAGGCGAGCAATAATTCGACAGCAAATAATCTGGAAAGTTCTTAGGTAGCGAAATAAACCGAAGCGAACAATACGGAAATTGGATGGAATGTTCTAGTGAATAGTGAATATAATATTTAAAGCGATTATAAAGTATCTATTTACGAGATAGTTTAATTTAGATATTAGCGTTAATTTAAATAGTGTTAAGTGACTTAGTTCGTTTGATTAATTAATTAATTAGTGTTTAATTAACTCGTTATTAAATTCCAGTGTTTTCATTAATTTCTCCCGCAGCCATGACACGTGACAATATTTTATATCTAGGTAATTTCAACTAGTCTTTATATGAAACATATTATCTTTTTAAAACAGCTACTCGTAAAACACAATTAAACTAAATATTTAAATGGATTAATAAACAATATAATATTTAATTTAAGAATGCTACCATTTGGGTCAATCTGAAGGCGCGCTTTGCAGAGCATTGGAACGTTTTGCATTGTTTATCTCGGCGTTAATCGAATTAAGATCGTGCAGAATTTCAGAGATGCCTGGATTCTAAATTGACTTTGTAAAATTAAATTCTGTTTATACCCGACTGCATGCGCTCTGCGATTTTCAAATATTCGATATACAAGTTCTGCAGGTACATTATTTTATTAGTTAGCTGCGATGTAAAATTTTCTTCGGTTCTTTAGTTTTGAAGATATCTGACTAAAAATCAAGAGGGTAAGTTGAGTAAATATGTGAAAGTTAAGTAGTCATTTACGTACTTAATTAAACTGAAAGAGAATTGCATACGATTACTAGAGCTATGTATATCACTGAATGACAACGGAATCTTGGAAATCAGTTGGTGCTAAATCCTAGAATATTTATTAATTAAGATAAATTATACAAGTCTCACAGAGAAGAAACGCGTATGGAAGTTTTTAAGGATGGCCCAGGGATTATGACCTGTGTAAGCTAGCATAAGTGATGATTTTACACAGTTTAACGTTCACCAATTCCGCTGTAAGAACATCCACACAATATCAAATTTTTTAAAGTTGTATGCTTATGATCTAAATCATATTTTTCTTATATTCAGCGAGACTACGCTAGAGACATTTATGGTCCTTTCCATGATATTAGTACACATAGATTTCGCAGTTGCTAAGAATACCTCTTCATTTTATTTTTTAAGTATATGTGATATTCTTCCGAATTATATAACAGATACACTAAAATACGCCTGAAAATTATTATTTTCAATTATTTAACGCCTAGAATATTTCATTCCCATGAGTTTTTCGGAGACAACTAGTAATCAAACATTTCGCAGAGGTCGCTTCACTTCATGCTTATAATCGAAAGTCAAATTATAGTTCATTGACTATGCATGTGTATGTTGAGTGAATTTAAGTACCTCCGTCAGCAATTAAAATAGAATAAATGTTTCTAATTGAATGCGTTCTGTTTGCTTATCATTTCAGAATAAATAATTGCAGGTATTCGTGTTTGAATGAGAAAGATGGGCTTGAGTTTTTGCCCTTTCTCTTAATCTTAAGCTGATGCCGAGTTCATCTTCACATCACAATCTTATTTATCTTGGCTAAATTTCTGAGATAAATTTCATCGTGTTTCATTCCTTTGATGCGGGCTACTACGTAGGAATGCTAAATTTAATTTTATTGATAGAGATATTGAGGCAGATAATTATCGGACAACCCGACCATAATAAATAAATCCGCAGAGATGACAAGATAATGGGTTAAATAATAAACAATCGTAAATGCTTTCTCACAACGTTACTCACCAGTAAGTGCTTTTCGCTTGTACAATGATTAAATATATTGCTCTAATTTTCTTGAAATAACTGTAAAAAGTCTTTTCGGCCCACAGAGCTTTTAATAGAAGTTAACAAATATTGTTAAAAAAATTGAAAACGAATAGGAATACCTTTTTTACAGTCAGTATTCAATATTTGTAATACTAAATTTTACATGAGTAGTCTATTTAGGTACTACCATTTTTGTCAATATTTTATCGAGTAGATAGTTGCTGTAACCTGTCAAAAATGACGGCGAAAACGGTAAAAGATTTTTTTTTCATACTATAAAGAAGTTACGGATGTTACATGAAGTTACGACGGACGGACGAATGAACAGCCGGACAGACAACGAAATTATTATAATTATGATTACATTTTTTCAGAATTTCATCCTCTTTAATGCATTGTTTATTTAGGATATATGTACGTTGACAAAATATACAAGTATCGATAGTAAGTCCCTAACTTGAATCAAATTGAACAATAAAAAATGATGTTCGATTGTTTGATGTGTAATAAGAGAATACTATCGTGAATAAACGATGCAGTCGGTACCTCTTCATCGATATTTATTTGCTGAGAAATAAAGATATTAAGATAGGCATAGAAGGGGGCTATTATCCATACATATACAGATGTCTATATCATAGCTTATAGTGCATTATCCATGAAGAGGTACAATATCAGGAAGGCAAGTGCTACGTTTGGAAGATTTAGAAAGATAATCTTCGATAACCACGATCTAAATTTTGAAGTACAAAACTGTTGCACACTTTGTAATTTTTTATGTAAATCCGAAACATGGACACCGCATAAAATTAGACCAATGTCCTGAAAATTCCCCATCAATTATATTTTTGAGAATGCTAAAAATAAGCGAATAAATGGTTTGAAGAATCCTAAATAGCGAGCATCGATGCCACTCTCATTTGGCGACAACTTCAATGAAAGCATAACCAGCACAACAATAAAATTGACTCACATATTGCACATTCAAAGCAAAACATAAATTTTATGGTACCGAAATCTAAAAGAACTTTTTCAGAATGACACCAAATCTACTTAGTTCCATACTTCGTTCCATATATCTATAACAAAATACCAAAAGAGAATATAAAGAAAACCATGTATTAATAAAGAAAATAACTGACAGAGCGGCTGATAGGACTAGATAAATAGTAATTCAAAATTATTTAAAAAAAAACTCGAGAAAAAAATCGTCTAATTACAATGCTAAAAAGAAACATATACGTTGAAAAATGTTAATCCGTGTAACTTACATATAGTGCCAGGAAAAAAGAAACTCATTACGGAAGAGGTATGTATTTCAATACCTAGTGTAAAAAGTAGGGAAAACATATAATAAACTATCTTATTTTTTTCTTATTATTAATAATTTATTTAACTTAATTTGTCTTACATAACTACAGCAAACTTCTTCAATAAAAACAAAATTTCAATTTGAGAAAACTAATAAACTTTATATAAACCCACTAATTGTTTTTAAACAATAGATAGTTTTTCAAATCAGATATGCCATATTATAGATATTGCATTTCTTAGCAAGAACATTACGTTCTTTTCTGTCTCAGAAAAAGGCGCATTGGAAAATGCTGCACCTAAGTCACGGCGGAGGAGCTCCACGGGAATGGAAATGACGCGGCCATTTTTTTCCAAAAATTTCTAATGAAATAATAACTTTATATATGTTTTATTAAATGCTCGTAAAAATAAATCATTAATCACTTCCTGGTAAAAAATTCACAATTTTTAAAATTTATTTTTATTTATTTCTTAAGTTAGTCAATATTATATTGTATATTAACTAGTATTTAACACTTTACATTCTTAAATCTATTACTAATATACTATCCATTATAACCTAAATATTTACATTTACATCTAATTTAATCTATGGTACAAACTATAATTAATAATACATCTTTTTTATGCTTATTTTCTTCTTATGCTCTACAGTTCTATACTATTTTTACAATAATTATAGCATTTGTTTTTAAATACATTCAACTTATTTATATTCAGGCTCCCAGGGTGGTGTAACCCCTTAAGGTCCATCACGGTCCAATGTACCGTTAATACCACCGTAGATTGTAGACACATTTGAAAAAAAAGTTATTCGTAGAGTAAACGTAAATAACTATAATGTCTGGAGACACAGATATATTGATCAAACTCTGCGAAAGGTACGGGGATGCTAGAGTGATCAAATCAATTAATATTGGAAGACAGCGTTGAATAGGCATTGACAACACGTGGGAGGCCAATAACACAACAAATAATGTTTTGTTCAGTGATCCGCAAGGGAGTAGCAGGACCTGAGATAGTGTTGGGGTATGGTAGGGATCTATCTTGCTCTAGGAGTGATTAGATGCGTGAAAGATAAAACGTATAGAAATGGAAGGAATAACAATATATTCTGCTTTTTCTTAAGTCACACTATCTTGTAAGGCTCCTAATAATGATTAAGTAGGTAGTAATTTATATGTGTAATTCGTTAATTCGATCCCCGATTCATTATTCGAAATTTTTCAAATTGACAAGTCCCAAAATATTAATTTCTTATTTAATAACCCCGATAAATCGGAAACCCCGGTAATTCATATAAATTCATATTCGAAATACTTTTTAGCCCATTGCGCCATAAATCAATACATGTTAGTCCACATAATTCAATTTTTTTTTTGAAATTTGACAAATCAAGATATATTATAGATAGAAACGAAGCTACATTTTTTTTATATGGAAGTCTTTTTGGGTGCTCATAAGGCTTATGAACTATCGTGCGGCTGGCTTAAGTGATAACTGTAACGTTCACCATTTTCAACCATGGTAGACTATCACATCGATCAAATTTTTAGAAGTTGTGTATTTGTTTAAGTTACACAACTTGTTTCGTTTTTTGAGTTGTATTTTTATTATCGCCATGTGCAGTCTAAAGCTTTTTTAATCCCATAATTGATAAAGAGGTATTTATATTTTGATTGAAGTTTTTTAAGCAATATCCTTTATATGTGTATATGAGATTCTTCCGAACGATTAACATTACTTTAGAATACGCCTGAAAATTATTTCAATTTTTAACTCTTTTTAGACCAGTTTTTTAAATTCATAATATTTGGATATGTCCAAATTTATCAAGAATACAATACCGGATTTTAACCCCAGGGGAATATCAGTACTTGAAAAATGTTGACATAAAATATTCTGAAATTTGACAAAATTTAAAAAATATTTCGATTTTTTTCGCAAGTGAGAACAACAAATATGTCAATGTCAAGAAACTTCAGTAATAAAAATGTCGCGATCTTTGTCTTAGCAATATAAAAATTACGTTTTTGAAATGATTTCCTAAAATATGCCAACATACAGATATTTTTCACTAAATTAATGGCTTTTTCCATGTGTTCTACGATTTTTGGTGAATTTAGCAATCGCATCGCTATTCTTTTTGTTCCTTGAATTTCGAATTAACGGGGTTCCGCATAATTAGAAATATGTTTTTGGGTTCATTGAATTTCGAATTGAAGAGGTTGTACTGTACTATTATTTATATTATGTTAAAGGGCATTAGTAAAATTCTATTTAAGTTATCTCATCTTTGAATGGAGTATTTTCAGTCAGTTTTCGGCCAGTAGCTTCAAACAGGTTATTTCTATTATATTGCTTAGGAATATCAGAGTACCAGGAAATCTGATGATGACGGAGATAAATAACACTATGAAATGTTCTAATTCATAAGTTCAATGTTATAATCATTGATCGATTGATCTCTGTGATTATCAATCCAATATTTAAAAATACTTGTTATTTGGGGGTGTATAAAACAAAACACAATTAAGAATTTTGTATCTCATTGTTTGAGTATTGCGAAAATAAAAGTCTATAATTCAAATAAATAAAAAAACCTGATCTGATATATTTTAGATATTTAAAATAAAAACTTATTTCTCATAATTAATTTTGGTAAATATCTTATTTGTGTCTGTATTTAAAAATAATTGTTTACCGATGAAGATATGGATACATTATTTATGATTGGTGTTACGATAACATATTTCACGAGTATGAAAATAGCTAAATGCAATTATAAATTCACTATTGGTTGTCTTATTTCAATTTTTTTTTTCGTTGAGGTATTACACATTTTCATTAGGCGTATAAATATTAATATCAATATGAAAGCCATCCTATAATTGAAATCTGTGAAAAGGATGAGTCGAATTAGTTCAGCAGAACGTGAAAATATATCGATTGCTTCTAAAATAAGAATTACTTACCTGTTTTCTAGTAGACAGGTTAATTAGCGGGAAAAGGTCGTAAATTGTATTAAAATGTGTCACCCGTGAGGCACACACGCTCCGGTGGATAATAAGGGCGGCGTTCAAATTTTTCAACGGTTGCGGGGGTGGAAATGTTTGTCTATTTCGACTATCTGCCCTTCCGGTCACTGGTTTGCCTAGGTAATCTCACCATAGTGCAAAAACCTCATTTAGTTCTATAAATGTGAATATAAAAACGTGTGATATTCTATACAATGTACAGAACTGATGGTACGCACAAAGTATACTATTTTTAATTTCAGGACTAATTTTATTATCATTAGCCTGTATCGACCAACTTTTCGTTTCATCCACTCGTGTGTCTTTGTCTTCTTGGTGATATTTTTGTTTCTTTTAAATGCTCCTATTGAATTGCTTTCTATTTGACCAGATGCTGTTTTATATCTTTAATGGGTTGTTTTTCCGTTTTTCTGAGTGAACTATTGGAACCCATTGCACGATCTATCTTCAGATAGGTAAAACACAACAGTTGTCAGTCCTGAAATCCTAATAAACTCGAAGTTATTTATGTTTCTTTCTAATATTTATGGTACGCTATACGAGTATTATTTTAAAAGAATGGAATATTGATATAAATCCAACATTTCTGATTGCGTGTTTTTTAAAATACATTATTAATGTATTTATGTATTTTAAAATGTAGGAATAAAAATTACAATTCAATGAGCGATAAAAGAAAAAAAATTAAAGACCTCACGTCATTTAAAAATGAATTTAAAAAATTTAACAAAAAAATCTCTTGAAATTTCCATGAGCTTAAATATATTTATTTATTTGTTTCTTGATATTTTTGGTTTATTTATTTTGTTTCTTGATATTCCTAACACCTTTATTATAATTTGATTAATATTCATGAAATAATATGATGTGACTTTACTCCTCCCATAAGCACGAGGGTCAGCTCCTTTATGGCGAGTAAAACGCTATTATTATATGAATTTATTTTTGTATTCTTGAAATTATGTACTATGAAACATCTATAATAAATAAATAATAGTATTAAAAAAAATGTATGTATTTGCAATTTCCAAACTCACACTTGAAGTAAACCGTAATATTAAAATGTAAGTAGCCCGTCACACAACGTCATATTCTATTGCAGTTCCCGGCGCCACGAGTGGAATGTAGAGTACCCAACATGATTTGTCATGAATGAAATGTCGGAGAATAAGGGAATACGACATCGTGAATGTTCTTGGTACTGAAATCGCGTTTTGTAACTAAAAACATTTACGACATATTTATTTATAAAATATGGATATAATTATTTGACTGCAATTTCTTGTCGAGAATTTTACAAAAAATAAAACTGAAAGTATGGATTTTATAACCACTTTAAATGATTTTCAATTTCTAAAATAATTTTCATTGAAAAATTTGGACGCCTTCATATATTTTTATATTTAATTATTTAATTCGAAGATTAATGCTGGATACTGCAATTTCTTGTCAATAATTTAAAAAAAATAAAACTGAAAGTATGTATTGTATAACCAGTTAAAATGATTTTTAATTTCTAAAATAATTTTCATTGAAAAATTTTGCCTTCATACCTATATTTTTATATTTAATTATTTAATTCGAAGATTAATGCTGGATGACGAACAACGTATTTCTTCCGCAAGTTAGGTCACATGATTTTTTTACTTTCGATTTTAGATTAAAGATTAAGATTGAAGTTAGTAATTGTTCATAATTTAAAACAAAAACTATTATACTTAGGTAAATATATTATTCATTTACTCACGGCTGTAGCAGAGTTGGCTAACCTATGACGCGCGAACCAACTTTTTAAAATTAAAGTTTTGTTTGCAAACTGTAAGTGTACTTAAGTAGCGTGAAACTTTTTAAATTCAGATTAAATATGAATACGATCATTACTTTATGTTTTTCTGCTAACAGAGCATTGTTCATTGGACGCCCGCTACCGTAATGTGAAAATATATTATTTACTGCACAATACGCGTAAACTTCGAACACATTATTATGTTTTCGTTTTCTTTTGTTTCGATCGAACACAGTAGGAATAAAAATTAAAAGTAAGTGAAACAAAGAGTTTTTAGATGTATTTAAAAATAAACATTCCGTCGCTCTGAAACAGTGACAGTTTGTATATTAAAATATCCTTTTATTATTTTATTTATGAGTCTACTGCCTCTTTCATTTGTAACATCATGAAGTGTTTTCTTCGATTAATTTTCTTTGTATATTTTTTATTTACATGATGATTTGTATAATTTGCTGAGATATTAAAGGTGTTTATTTAGATTTGTGACTATTATTTTAATAACTTTCTTGAACTTATTCGTAATAGTGTTTGAATTGTATGGATGACTCTTTGTATTTCGATTATTTTTCAATGGTACTATGAACCATATGCACACATAAATAAAATGTAAAAAAGAGCTGACTAAATGACAATATCACATTAGAAAAATAAAACACTGATATGTCTATATATTTTTTATGAAATGTTAATTTAAGATCTTATCGTGATGTTGTATAAAGATTTTACTGAAGTTGCTACTTCTTTGTCGAATCGAATCGTCTCTATGATACATCTATAATGTATCTTGATAATGATGTCCCTGGGACAAAATCCAGTACGGTGTTCTGAAAAATTTGGACAATCTCAAAATATTCTGAATGAAAAAAACTGGTCGTAAAAGGAGTTTAAAACATTGAAGTTATATTTCAGGCGTATTCTGGTGTAATGCTAATAATTCGGAAGAATCTCATTACATAACATTACATCATAAGAATTTCAATAAAAAAAAGATGTCTCATTAGTGACATCTGTGGTTAATTAAGGGAAATGAAAAAGCTTTAAATGCCGGTCGCGCTAATGATTATTACAACATACATATGAAACGGGTTGTAAAATTTAAATATATACAAGATCCAAAAATTTGATAGACGTGGTATTCTATATCATGGGTAGAAATGGTGAACGTTGTATAAAATGATCAGCCGCCCGATAGATCGTAAGCCCTATGAACACCCAATGACTTCCATACTACTTTCCCATAAAAAATATAATTTCGTCTCTATGAGACATCTATAATATTAGGTCCGTACATATGAAATTGATGTTTAGTATGGGAGGAACATAAAGCCGATTTTTTTTTATTATAATATATTTATTTAATCAAAGTATGTACCATTGCTATCTATGCACTTTTGCCATCTCATAGGTAGTTCATCGATCCCTTTACTAAAAAAACCATTCGGACGGGAATCAATAAAATCTTTGAAGGCGGTTTGGACTGCCCCATCGGAGTTGAATTTTTTCCTTTGCAAGAAGTTATCCAAATTTCGAAAAAAATGGTAATCTGTTGGGGCAAGGTCCGGAGAGTACGGTGGATGTCTTAGACATTCCAATTGAAGCTCCTCTAATTTGGTAGCCGTCTGTTGTGCAGTGTGTGGTCTAGCGTTATCATGAAGCAGCAGTGGCCTAGAGCGATTAACCAGCCTCGGTTGTTTAGCAGCTAGCTTTTCCATCATGGTTTGCAGTTGCTGACAATAGACATCTGCCGTAATCGTCTGGCCAGATTTAAGAAAGCTGTAGTGAACGACACCAGCAATAGTCCACCAAACGCTCACAAGTAACTTTTTTGGGGTCAATTTTCGCTTGGGGCATGGTTTGGCTGGTTCGGCAGGGTTCAGACATTGCGATGAGCGCTTCCGATTATCGTACAGGATCCACTTTTTATCACAGGTAATGATTCGATTTAAAATCCCTTCATTATTGTGCCGGTTAAATAATGCAACGCAGCAGTCAACGCGCGTTTGTTGATTTGATTCACTCAATCCGTGAGGTATCCACCTTTCAAGCTTTTTCACCTTACTAATTTGCTTCAAGTGGATTAAAACAGTTTAATCACTAACACCGCAGCCTGCAGCTAACTCGGATGTGGTTTGCGATGAATCCGCTTCCACAATAGCCTTCAATTCTTCATTATCAACTTTGGTCTCCGGCCGTCCACGGGGCTTGTTCTGCAGGTCGAAATTTCCAGAACGAAAACGTTGGAACCAAAAACGCACTTGTGTTTTCTTTTGCGGCACCGTCGCCATACCCATCATTAATCCTTCGAGCCGTTTCTGCAGCACTGGTGCCACGGTGGAACTCGTATTCGTAAATAACGCGATATTTCAAGTTTTTCATTTTGTAAACTGAGTGACGCAAAGAAAAAAACAATTGAGGAAAAAACAAATGAATTATAATTTTCAAAACACAAATACATGAGTAAATAGCTGTATAAATTTGGATTTGGAATTCCTAACCAAAGAGAAGATATTTAAGATCAAATTTTCCAGTACGGCAAAACGCCAATTTCATATGTAAGGACCTAATATATCTTAAAAAATGTTTTCTACTAAGAGAAAGTGCATGATTTTATAATGAAGGTTGGTTTCGTAAACACGGTGTAATTGTAATAATAAATGCAATGAAATTGTTATAACCCTTCATATAAAATATTGGTTTGAATCCAATAACACATGATTTTTATTCATTTTTTTATTAAAGTGTTAAGGTTGTTATTACGTTGGTCAGACATATTTAACTGTAAATAGTTACGGCTATTTTATACGAACCGTATGTTTTTCCGAGAAACGATTTTCGACGTTTCGTTGAATGCTTATTCAATAAGCATTCAACGAAACGTCGAGAATCGTTTCTCGGAAAAACATACGGTTCGTATAAAATATCCGCTTTTTTTATTTTTTACAAAATTTTATCATTTACAAAACACTTTTTTATATTAGAATTTTTTTTTAGAATATATAATTTAGCTCATGGAAATACGCCGCCGCTGGTATAAAGACGATATTTCCGAAGGATTTTTCCAAGTCTACTTAAGCGATACAGGTTCTTTTATTTAGCTCTAAGCGTCTTTCAATGATTGTTCTTAAAACTGTAATTGTTTCTGTTGTTTCCTTATTCTTTCTACCAGTAAATTCGAATTGATTTCCGTTGTCGTTTCAATCTATTTTGCTACGTATTTCATTATTATGTTTTTTATTAAAGTAAAGTACTGTAAAGTATTTAGGTGTGCGAAAAAATACTTATTATTCTACAGTTTTTTTAATCTATAGCATTTGCCGTTTTGGGGAGCGTTAACGTTTTAATTGAATGGTCCATTGGGATATTCGCTGTTTTGTAGGCTTTTTTAATAGTTCTGCTGGTATTTCTACTTCGACTTGCTTTATTCACTAAAAAAACTTAATAAGACGGGCTCTACGTGTAAAATTTCCATGAGAAATGTCAAAACTGTCAAACATCAAGAAAACGAAGAAAAAAATACAAAAATGTTATGCGATAGCGGTCAAAACATGATTTTTATGTTATATTGCTATCTTCAGATTAGCCTTTATTTTCTGACAAATCCTAAAGAGTAGTAAAAGATCTAGCACCGAGTTGAGACTGAGCCACAACTAAATCTATGTATCCTATCTTTATCTACGGTAACACTAGACTTTATCAGATATAAGATATTAACCGTTTATGAATATTGGCCAGATCACAAAGACTCTCCTTAAAAGATAATAAGAAATAAATTACTAGAGTTCTAAAAAAAAACATTTGGGAATCTGTTGTAGGTATACCATTGAGTTTTTATAAGTAGAGTCAGAGTAGAAATGTGTGTTGGCCTGGCTTATTCTGTCTCAACATTACAATATAAATAACAATACAACAGCAATTATAAACCAATAATTATGTATAAATGTTAAAATTACTTAAATGTGTAATAATTTATGTATACTATAAATATATTGCGTTAATTTTAATTTAATTTAACGAATACACAACATAAATAATCAGCCCTGCAAAATAACAAAACACATAATTTATTTAAGAATATACAAACATATTTTTTCTTTATTAAGATTTGAAAATGTTTATCATAAAATTTGAATGAAAAGGAATTTTTTTTTATTAAAGCTACAGAAAAATATGATGATTATAAAAAAAATAATCATCTTATTTTTCTGTAGCTTATTCTCAGAATTTTAAGCCAATTAAATACTCGTTAAATATGTGTACAAAATAATTTGTATTCCTAACGAAATATATATTTAAGTATTTTTTGCTTATTTACCGAATTGTCGCATTTATGTGTGCGGCTGTCCATGTATAAATATAATATATACGAATGCATATCCTGTACAAAGTACCTTTCGAGATTACTTTATTGAGATCTTATTTTTCTTCATTCAGTTTTCTCCTTATTGAAATCGTGACCCTTTGGATTGTGATCTACTGGTGTCGTTCTCTCTCTTTCTTCCATCTTTCCCATCACTACCAGATTCTTCAGGTTATCAATTTCACTGCGGGCGATATGTTGGTTAAATGGGATTTCATTTACTTTACTTGCCTAACTACGGTAAACTTGCACTCGTATAGGATTAGAACACTGTTCTTCTATTATTATAATGACAGATGTTAGACAGAGTGGTAGCTGGCTTTAATCTTCCTGGGTTCTCCCTAACGAACAGTACAAATCGCAACCAAAGCTGCCTCAGGCAATATGCATAAGTGTACAGGGGTTAAAGCTCGTTTAAACGAGCACTCGTGAGTACGGTGTTCTTCAAACAACAGAGATCGTGGATATCTGCAATATTCATTTAGCTTGTCCGGGAGGCATGCTAGCCCCAAATGGTGGCCCCAGAGGTGTAAAACTGGACACAAAAGCTAGCTGTGTTGTATGTAAAACCTTGGTACAAATAAGAAGATGAATAAATCCAAACATGATATTTTGATTAATTAGTCACTTCTACAACAATCTCAAAATAGCTTTGTGCCTAAATTATATATTATTAATAAAAATACATTTATTTCGGGGTCATCACAATATTAAAATTGTTAATTAAATATCAATTGCAATAATTTTTTTAATAATTTTTTTTATAAAGATAAAACAATCAGAATTTTGGATATAAGAATTAAGGAGCACAAATAAATTATAAAGTTTTGATAGGAATTTAAACTCTGTACATAAACAAATCCTTCCAACTCAAATAGTTATCTTTTAAATTTGTTTTCAAATTAATTAATATAAGTTATATTGACCTTTCCTTCATTGTTTATGTCTATACATTTAATATTCATTTTTGGTTTATATTGTATCCTGATGAAGGAACACAGACCTTGAAAAATATTAATTTGTCAATAAACACTGGTTTCAATACAGTGTTTTTTTTTTCTAAATAGATTAATTAGTAATTTAAAATAAATTAATATTTATCTTTAATTTCTGGTATAAACATTGAATCTATATATTAATTACTCCAACCAATGTCGTACGTTTCTGCATACGGATAATTTATGTTGCCAGTTAAAAAAAAAAACATTTTTGAGTACATTAAAAAGATTAAAAAATATAGGAATACGAACAAACTGATATCAAAAAACATCCAAATCCAAATTATCGAAAATTAAAATATCGGAATTTATAGATTTTTTAAAATATTTTCGTGGAATCCGTGTATTTAAAACAGCCAACGTAATTGCAGTCAACGAATTTTTGTGCTGGCCATACCACAGAATGACGCTTTATGACATTGACAGTAAGTATACGTTTACGCTTTTCTTTTCATTGTTTTTGCATTAATCTTGCTTCAATAAACGTTCAAAACATTTATTTATTAAACATTTATTATGCTTTATATTTTATTTAAACTGCAAAGTGAACTTAACCTTAGATTCATAAACGTCTCTCATGTAACCTCAAAAGTCTCACAGCGCGTGGCGCGAATGTCATTTTACGTGTCATTTTCTCCGTATTTATACATAAATATTATAATTTTTCAGAATTCCGATGGAAGACTCAACATCTTGAAAGATTGAATGCCAGACGTAGACTGTCAAACATAACAAGAGGAATGTGAAAGAAGGAATGCTGACCAGCGGGAACGTAAAAATGCTAGGCAAAGTGTGTATGCTGAAGGAAGAAATGCGAAATCTTATTTTAAATGTGCCATTAACAATTTTAATTCATGGCCACGGAGAGTACTGTAGATCATTGCAAAGCGGTTCATTTTGATGCTGAAATGCGTCTAAAAATTTTAAGGAATTTATTCGTCAGTACAACTGTGCTAATGCATTTGCATCTTTCGGAGTGCAAATAAGTGACATACCAGGTGTATGCCCGTATTGTTTAAAAATTTCAGGTGAAGTATATCATAGAACGTCTAGAAGTTTGCGGAGTGATGGAGAGGTGCCGGCATATGCGCAACTTTATGTTTACGATGCGGTTGAAGCAGTCAGGGTACGTATGAGCCATCCGTCTAACCTTAGATGTCAACAAAATATAATGGAAACTATTGATAATGTCATCCGTCATGTATGTCCACATGCTCTCCAATACAAAAGGTTGAAAGAAGCGGTTGAGGAAGAAGAATCTATAGTTGCAGAGCACGGGGGCCAGATGCGGAATATTCAACCACTCTTTACGCGTTCTTCGTTAGATGACCAAAGAAGGTATAATGCTCCATCTAATAATAATGAAGTCACCATTGTGTATGTAGCAGATTACGAAGGTAGGTTACCGCCAAACGTAGATGTTGCTGTTCACCCTAAGAATGTAGGAGGTCTCCAGCGTATTAATATGTTATCAAAACATTTAGATCCGATGGTTTTTCCATTGTTATTTCCATCAGGTGAATTTGGTTGGACTCTACAGCCTTAAATAATACAACATTAACTGCATGGTTTAAACTTTATCAACAAGATAATGAGGCATGTAATATTAAGTATCAGGATTTAACTAATTTCTATGTTTTTTCTAGCAATAAGCAGTGGAAGAAGAGGCAATGTGGCGGGGACAAGATTATTAATATAGAAATATAGAATTATACCATTTAAGACTTATTCTTTTACAAGTGACTGGCGCTACATCCTTTGAATCTTTGCGGACTATTAATGGTTGTCTACTTCCTACATTTCGTGATGCAGTACGAGAATTAGGACTCATCGATGATCTTGGAGAATGGCAGCGTTGCATGGCTGAAGCTTCAACGTATATGATGCCCAAAGCTCTTCGCGACCTATTTGTCTTATTAATGATTCATTGCCTCCCACCAGATCCGTAGCAGCTGTTGAACGATTTCAAAGATTTGATGTCAGAAGACTTTAGTCGTCAAGGTGCTACTGCAGAAATTGCACAAAATTGTTCCCTTTTGTATATTCAAAAGGCATTAATAAATGAAAATTCTTCTTGCACATCACAGGGTTTGCCAGGACCAGATTACAGCAATACTTATAATGAAGTGGTTGATATTAATTTAGCATTAGAAAGTTCTTTAGGGTTAGAGATGGCTGGAAAACTCAATCGAGAACAACAAACAAACAACAACAAAATGTGTATATGTATATTTTTAGATATAAATTCATTATATGTATGCATTAAACATAAAGTTTGTAATGTACATATTATGTAATAAATAAAAATTGAATTGAATTGAATTGAATTGAACATTGTGCTTTCGACAGTATATTAAGTAAAAAATTTCAGATGTACCTGAAACAAAAAAATGTTTCTTTATTGACGGTCCTGGTGGCACAGGTAAAACGTTCCTTTATAAGACTATTATACATACTTGAAGAGGAAGATCTAAGAAAGTTTTATCTGTTGCTTGGACAGGAATATCAGCAATTTTATTACCAGGTGGACGTACATGTCACATGGCTTTTAATTTACTTCTTGATTTATAGAATAACACAACATGCAGAGTGACATCCAAGAACCGTGCAATTATAAGTGCAGCTGATGTTATCATCTGGGATGAAGCACCGATGGCGCCAGTTATAGCTTTAGATATAATTGAACGTACTCTGCGCGATATAATGGGTAATAATGATATTTTTGGCAATAAAGTAATCATTTTGGGCGGCGACTAGACAAATTCTACCAGTTTCTCGAAGGGCTTCTCGCGGTCAGTTAGTAGCGACATCTATTAAAAACAGCCAACATTGGAAAAATTTTACTATTTTCAATTTGAAAACTAATGTCCCCGCTTTAGAAGGTGAAAATTCATTTACACAGTGGCTTTTAGATTTAGGCGATGGAAAGCTGCCTCCTGTGGAAGGAAAGTATGCGTCATCAGTGCTTATTCCAAATGAAAGTGTAAGTCAAAATGTTGTTCAAAGCATATATAATGAAGTACATTCTATAGTGTATGTTCCCTAATGAGTAAACGAGCGATACTGTGTCCAAAGAATGAACATGCTCGATTGGTTAACGAAGATGTACTCGGGCGTTTAGAAGGTCCAATCTTTACATTTTATTATGTGGATAGTATTAAAGATGATGGTCGTGAAATGGACTACAAAATGATATATTTTAAAAATACATTAATTTATCAATAATCATTAAACTAAAATGCTATGTAATTTATTAATAAATAAGACGCTGTAATTTTATCGATAAAAATAAATACAAAGAAGAATTCGATTGCTGTTTCATTTTTTGTATGTCACTGACAGCTACCATAGACAGTAAAACCTGATTTTTTCACTGAAATTTTGTGTCACTGACAGCTACCATAGACACTAAAACCTGATTTTTTTTCCTCAATGTTGATGAATTCATTATTTTTAAACCAGCCAAACTTAAAAACTCAGAGTTGACAGCATCACAATATTATACAGTAACTGTCAAGAAACAAAAAAAGAAATATTGCTTACTTCAGAATACGGTCAATTATCAAATTCTATTAACTTTGTAACAGTAAGGAAATCAATTGTGTTTGTTGCAGAGTAAACACAATTGGCCGCGAAGCGGCCACAATAGCAAAAATGGAAATTTGCCAGATACAATTGGCCGCGAAGCGGCTGACGTAGGCATAGGTAAACAATTGTGTTTGCTGCACAGCAAAAACAATTGGCCGCGAAGCGGCCACAATAACCGCCCGCAGGGCCTAGCAGAAAGCAATCGGCTTCGCCGATTGCTTTCCTGCTAGTTGAATCAAATTTTCTAGAAAGTGTTTTTGGTATTAGATAAAAAAATCTTTTGTGTATATGTATAATGTTATGTTTATGAATAATTTTTAATTGAAGATATGTTTTTATAAATCCCAATAAAACATCCCCCTACAATAGAATTGAGTTTGCAGAGAGCGTGTGACCAGATCGCATGTCTTCTTTTTTCTGGCATTGTCTTAACCCGTTGCGTAGTTAGGCTGTTGGGGTCGGGTCTTCTTGTTCTCAGGATGTGTTTTCTGGTCGTTTAGGTCGTTTTTCTGCACACTTTTGGAGCATTGAGTTATTCATTGCTCCAAAAAAAAGCTTCACAGTCATTACCTGCTTTACCGTATGGTCTGGTGTTTTCCATCTTATGTGTCCATAACATCTCAGCCATCGTTACTCCAGGTTACTGTTATTTCCGTGAGTTCCTTGACACTCATGCTACCACGTATGCGTGAACTCATAAGTGAATATGTATATCGAAACCCGATATTTTGATAAGTTACTTAAATAATATAACTAGTTAATTAACTGACTAATCTTCACGCCATTTTCTGCAGGGGTAGGCAGTGTTTTAGTTTTTTATATTGGCACATACATCTTCAAATGCATGCTCTGTTGTTGAGGCTTTTAACAGGGCCATCCTCCAATATTTGTAATACCTGATCGTCTCAGAACATTTGCGGACATCCTCTATTACTGCTGCCTTCAACACTCGCCTCATAGCATTAAATTCACTTCTTGTTTGTTTATTCCTCACTCTTATCGACCAAAGACCGCACAAGCGCCTCGGTAATTTATAAATAATCTATGTTTTTCTGTAGTTTCTGGTATAAACGTTTTCGGCAGATGTGATATGTGTGTCGTGAAATATGATTGAATTGAATGTGAAATGAAATGAAGGTTGCGTGATTGTGTAACATGGGAAGATCGATGCCCATCTGTCGAAACATGATCTCCTGGCACATTTGTGTGTGGTCACTGAAAGTTTGCTAATGAATCAAATGCAGTGAGTAAATATGTGTGAGTAAATGTGTGTGACAACAGGTAGATATGAGTGAATGGTGAGATGGATATACAGAATGACCAGAAAATACTCACGGTTGGTTAATCGTCGAATTTATTTGTACATGTTACAATAATATAGTTCGCAGAGTACAAAAGATAACTCATCATCATCGAGCTGCCTATTGGACGATTGACGTTGCCCAGACCGATTGGCAGATTCGGCGAAAAGAGCGGCTAGAAACCATAGCAGCCTCGACCCCCACACGTTGATAAGTTATCTAAAATGAAATTTTCCTTATAGGTATATAATTTTGTTGTTACATAAACAATTCTATTGAGTACACTATAATTTTATGTTTATGAAATTTTTTAAATAGAAGATCCGTTTATATAAATTCCAATAAAACATCCCTCTGCCCACAGAGTTAAGTTTGCAGAGAGCGTGTTACCAGATCACCTGTATGTTGCTATAAATTTTTATGGTTATTTAAAACATGTGTTTTTTATTACAGAGGAAGAAGGTATGGAGCTGGAGGCTCTGTACCGCCGCTACTGCGTGCGCCTGAAGCACGCGCTGTTCGTGTCGGCGCTGTGCGTCGCGCTGGTCACCACCTTCGCGGTGCTCGTCACCCTGTGCGTGCTACACTCCCATGTAAGTGACGTCAGTACACCCCACCTACCCATCGTTATTTTTTTACCCATCTCCATTAAAATTAAACCAAAGAATCCAAAAAAACTTTTTTTTACGAATTGAATTTCGCAAAAAATATTTACATTATTTTATTTTATTTTTTAATAAACTAGAGTGACATTGAGAGTACGAAGTATAAATATTTTATGAACATTTTGAATGTGATGTAATTACACAGTACATTTTTTATGATAAATTTTTAATAAATAATCATACAATAAACTGGAAAGAATATTAAGATCAAAGTAAAGACTATCGTAAACCAACAAATATAATTTAGGAATAAGTTGTAGATGATGTTAGAGAGAGAAGAAAGAATGACTATGTGTGATGCAATTGTAAACAACGAATGCTCAGAAAAAGTGTATAAGTTTGTGTACATACTGGGAAGAACGTTTAGTAGAGACGGCAAGGCTGAGAACTATATCGAAAGGAGAGTGACTGCGGGTAACAAAGTAAATGCTGCTCTGAATGCCATTATGGCCAATAAGAACCTGTCAAAGGAAGCGAGACTAGCGGTACATAATGGCGTTCTAGTGCTAACTCTGATGTATGGAAATGAAGCCTGAAGTGGATAGATATTTTGAATATTTAGGTATCATAAAATCGCTTGGTTAAGTTAGGTTAGGTTAGAAAGTGATTGTTAAGGAAAATTAAAGTACTTTGTTAATGTTAATAATTAATTTGGTATAAATACTCTTCAAAAAATTCTTAATTTTAATAAAGTACTAGAATATAACTAAAGTAATTATTATTCATCAAATTGAACTTTTAGAAAAAATATTAAAAGGCAAGATATAAGGCAAGGTCGCCGAGGGATTGTTAGGAGACAGATGTTCCGGCTGCAAAACATATGGGAGTGGACCGGTATAAGAACTATTCTGGGCAGCGCAGGCAGAGAGACCTTCACTAGAGTGATCGGGGGGACCTGATAGGGTATACAAAGAACAAGAATTTGAGGAAGAATTTAAATATCATGGATTACTATGAATATTATATTATTCATATATTGTGCTCAAAACAACAACTCAATAAACATATCATTATTTTGAATTCAAGAATTTTTGTTTTTTTGTGAATGATTTGTAGACCAATGAGAAAAATGGATCTCGTCATCCGTTTTTGAGTTTTCTAATTAATTTTTCAGTTGGTTTGTCTAATTACTAGATGGCAGTATTAAATCGAGACGGAGAAGATTAACTTCGGTTCGGTTTGACATCAAGTTTTTGCAAGCGATGATAACGTATTTATCCAACCGGTTGTAATCTGCGATGAGGAAGGTAAAAGGGAAACCACCTCATTACCTTTCCCTAGGATAATCATCAGATGAATACGGCAGCCCCGATCCCCGCCCGCCCCCTAGACGGGGTTGGGGTGCTAAGACCGATCTGCTACTATCAAAACAGTACGAATAATAAATAATAAATAATAAATAAATATTTAAAATAAGTAAAGTAAAAATTAGTATTTTCACACGAGACTGTACAAACGGAAAGAATTGCACATAATCGAGAATTATATAGAGCATTAGGAAAGGTTAAGAAATCACTCGATCATTCCCGAAATTTCGCGGAATGTCAGTCCCTATTTAAAGGGCGACATAACCGATACACGCAATAGTTTACACTCAGACTTACGATGAGACTGTTCTTAAAGATGTTTTCACGCCGTTCAGATCTTCTGGTTTGAGTTTTCTCGGGTATTTTGACGTGTTTCTACGACCATTTTTGTCTTGTCTTGTCGGGTCCATCATCAGTCCTGACCTGTTGTAACAACACGACAGCGCTGATGATGGAACCTGACAAGACAAGACAAGGAAAATCGTAGAAACACGGCAAAATATCCCAGAAAACTCAGACCAGAAGATCATAATAAGACATCCAGAAAAGTATCAGTTCTTGCATCTGCGTACAGTAAAAGATTATTGAAAATCGGAGCCCTAGAAGAAGAAGAACATCATGGATGAAGAATTATGGTAGATAACATGATGCCAAAGTCAGTTGAAGGAAAAGTTACAATAATAATAATAATAAGTTGAAGGGAAAATTTATAATAATAATAATCCAATGTATTATTCTTATATGAATATTATTTAATACATACATGTAATATTGGCATGTCAAATAAATATACCAAAATTACAATTATTATGTACTGGTCGTATATTTGGTATAAATGGTTCGTGGCTTTTCTGAGCCCTAGTATATTATATGGTATATTTTTGACGGTCCACGGAGAGGCGGCGGTAGCAACATTCGTTAAGCGGCCGATTCGGGTTAGCTGGCCCGGGGTTCAACCCCATTTCCTGCCGTTTAATTTGGTTTTTTAGTCGTGAATTTGTACGAAATTGCGGACGTTACACGAAGTTACGAACAGACAGACAAAATGTCATAATAAAGTTAACTGACTGTTAGTTGAATATATTAATGCTAGTGATTCTTTGAAATTCTCTGCATTTTATCTTGTTGCATCGCTGTCAATATTAAATATCTACGTACCTAACTGAAATTGTTTACATCCATATAAATTATTTGTTTTCATCCAGTTTTATACTTTTGCAAATGATAACTCCATAATAACATTCCTATATTATATTTAAAACATAAAATTTAGGTGCATACAGATTAAAATACCGAGCGATGATAAAAGTTTTCTGATTCTTTTGCATAATTGAGTCCCCGAGCTCGAAAACAATGGCAAAATACCCAATATCGGAACTAGCGGAAAAGTTTCTGCTACCGAGGGAATAGACAAAATACCCATTGTTATTCAAAATAAATTCTTATCAGTTTACTTTGAAAACTTCAACTCCCGCACTCGCTGGGGAGACACGGTCAGAGGTTTGCGGCTGAACTTAAAACCTTATCCCAAATCCTGATTGATTCTTTAAAGTTCCCGGGGGCTTCGAGTAAGATAAGCTGAGCCTGAAAACCCAATTAAGGGATGAATCAAAGGAAGTAAATAAAGAGCCCATCTTTTATCGAAAAAATGGCAGCGTAATCTCATTTATGATTTGTTACAGATACTGTAATATATTCAATATTTGAATAGCATAAATAAAGTTTTGAGGTAGCCGAAAAATCTTTGCAAATTGTTATATATATTTTTTCTTTAAAGAATCTGAGCATTATAATTTATGAAAGAGCTTTTTAAACTTAATTTTCGCTCTTTTCGATCTCATATTAGCAATGAAGATGTTGAAAATTTCTTTAACATGCAGACATTAACTTGCCGTAGAAATACAACGGAATCTGTAATGTTATTTGAAATCGCACACAACTTAGTTGATACTCCTGATCTTCTTCAACGTCTATTACTTCACATCACAAATCGTAAGAGCAGACAGTCACCTATTTTCCATCTCCATTACAAGACCAACTCTAAATAAAACTCATTCATCTACAGATCTACAAATTCATTTAACTTAAATTACAACTAAATAGATATTTTTAACTCGACTATTCGGGACATTAAACGAAAATTAATTAAAAATAATTTTTCATATTCAATATAAGTTACTCTAATGATAGTCCAACGTTTTATAAAAAAATAAGTCAGAAATATTGAAAATAAATGCAAACTTTGATATAGCATATCTCCATAACTATTGATATAAGGTCATGGTTGCTTGAACATTTTCGACTCATAACCAAGGCATGATATAGTCCTGCGAGGTTGTTGTTTTACAAAATAACCCTGTATATATGATATTATTATTCTACATACCTGTGCCCGCAGCTTCGCCCGCATGGAATTCAGTTTGAGACTATGCGAGTATCAGTGAAAAAACAATATAATTTAAACTACTCACCCAAACAATGTTGTGTGAATCCCAAATATTATGTACATAAAATTTCCCCGACGATAAGCAAATTTATTTTGATGAAAATTTATCATTACATACTAAAATTATCTCCGACAGATTAAAATTAATTGTAAATATATTTTTTATCAATTTGTGTATTAACCTTAACATATAGATATTTATCGTCATGGAATTTTTTATAGAACTTTCTGAGTTCTACAATATCTTTATAAAAAGTATTTAAATATCTCTAACCTTTAAGCCAGCGTTCGTAAAAAGCGCATCGCGCGACCGTTTTTTCGTCGACTTTAGTTGTAAAATAGGTCACCACGAAAAGCTCTTTTGTTTTAACGGGATAATATATAATCTATAACCACCCTACAAATACATTTTAAAGATTGGTGACAGAATTTTTGTAATCGGATGAGTAGTTTCGGAGATTACCTCTTACATCCAAAATAACAAACTCGCAAACTATATCTCTTTATATATTAGTACCTATAGAAGATAACATATTGATATTAACGATATGTCTGCAAAAAATAAATAGATTTATAATAGTACGTACGAATATAGATTTTTCTTAGAAAGGCCACCCAACTAATTTCCCCGGGGAACATTCTGTAATTGTCTAGGCGAGAAAAATGTATGGAGAATCCTGTGCTTTAGCGGTGCCTACAAAATTGTCCGAAACATTGTCGGAGTTTTGTTTATAGGACCAGCACCACCCAAAGTTGTGTTAACGGAAGAAAAAAATCCATGTGCACCATAAAGATAAGCAATTTTTTCTTTTAGCATAAATTAAGGACAAACGCATTAGGCGATGCAGAATGGATTGGGATACACTGCAACAACTACCAGCTTAACGGGAGTAACACAAGAGATTATCAAGTTGCACTGCGACACTAGAATGGAGAAGGATCCACACGCAGGCATGTTGCGTTCGTTAGTTAGGGTGTTCTTATTGCGCTCGTTCACAGTGACACGGGGTGCTCGCGGTTGGCTATAGTTTGGTCTTCTGCGGTGAGCAGAGAGTAGAGAGAGAGAGAGAGAGAGAGAAGAGAGAGAGAGAGAAGAGAGAGAGAGAGAGAGAGAGAGAGAGAGAGAGAGAGAGAGAGAGAGAGAGAGAGAGAGAGAGAGAGAGAGAGAGAGAGAGAGATAGAGAGAGAGAGAGACCTAGGAGAGATAGAGAGTAGAGAGAGCGATATAGAGTAGATAGAGAGTATATGGATATATAGAGGATAGAGAGATATAATATGAAGAGGTAGAGAAGACGCGATATAGATAGATATATATTACATATGCAATATATATATATATATAGTAATATATAATATATCAATATATATCTATATATATATATATATGATAACCGCAGAAGACGAAACTATAGAAACAGCGAGAAACAAGTGTACTGTGAAACGAGCGAAATCGATTTATGCAAATATATTTTTAACAAAATTGATAAGTTTGAATGAGCGTTAATATGAAAAAATATATAAAAGAAAAAGTTATTTTATTTACTTTGGCATAAATAAAATAAATAGCGCATCACTTCTCACATGGAGCTATTTGGACGCGAGGAAGTTCGAAATGAAACACGCGCAAGAAATGATAACTAAAGAGATATCCGCAGATCTCGCCAGATGGTGGAAATAAATTTTAAAATAAGTTTGTATTTAATAACTTCATGCTTGTATACTAAAATTTCATCCTTAATTCGCCTAAACATTATAACTTCAAAAATAAAAAGAAAGCATTTAAATTAATTCAAACTCGTTATTTAACTGTAAATAGTTGCGGATATTTTATACGAACCGTACGTTTTTCCTATAAACGATTCTCGACGTTTTCTTGCATGCTTATTCAACGTCAAACTCGTTAGTTATATAAGCCACATATTTCTATAAGATAATATCCGTGCATACGCAGATAGTCCTCTTCTCCAGTCTTGCTACGTGACGCGAGATTTGTGACCCATGAGCTGTAGTCTGATGATGTCGTTAAAATTTTCTTTCACCTTTCGTATTTTGGATAGTTGTTCTAATAGGACAGCCAGCGTCTGTGATCTGGCTAGTCCATAGACTTGAAACCTGGTATTTTCAGTCACTGTCAATCCCCTTCCAGGTTACTATGAGCATGTGTCCAAAATTGGAGACAGATCGCGGAAAAATACAAGTGTTTGTATCATATATGCAATTACCGCAGCTTCGAGTCGCGAAATCGTCGTGGTCGAAATCGTAAGAAACATGATTGAGTCTCCAATTTACTAAAGAATTATGGCCTGAACGTACCAAATACAGAAGAAGGAAAACATTAATAACCTCATTCCTGCCTTGATTATGAGTCGAAAATGTTCAGGCAGCCATGACCAATAGTTATGGAGTTATGCAATTTTTATGCAAAGTTTGCATTTTTTAAAAATATTTCTGGCTTAGTAATTATATTCTTGGCTTAAGAATATTATTAATAACTTAATGGCTGTAACCCGTCAAAAATGACGGAACTTTTACATGTTGGTTCCTAACGAATAAGTATTTATTTATTTATATAAAAAAAAGAAATAAAAAGAAAAAATTGTATCGTAAAAAAAAATACGTACAAATTTTTTAATTTGTATCAACTTGTTAAAATTTTTAAATTTGTAAAAAATTAAAAAAAAAAATATTTCGTAAAAATTTTTAAAATCATTAAATTTGTTTAAACTTGATAACATTTTAAAATTTGTAAAATAAATGAGAAAAAATATTTTACGTAATTTTTAATATTTTAGGAAATATAATTTAGTAAAAATAATTTAGGAAAAAAGGAGAAATAAAAATCATTAAATAAAGAAATACTTAAAATAGAATAAAAAATTACTATAAAGAAGTTACGGACGTTACACGAAGTTACGGGGACAGACTGACAGACCTGGATGGATGGACAGACAGACAAAAAAATTATTATAATTGGGGTAAGACATATTTCCATTTTGATATTATTACGAAAAATAATATTCCAGCAGGTTCTTTTAACTTTTTAACAAATGTAGTAAAAATTCTTTTTTGCACAATTTTTCAGCTTCATTTTTTGGCAGGCTACTGATATTCATTTTCAGTACATGACAATGTCCCGGGGCCTTTTGTATATTAAGGAGTTTGTAATCCCTGTATACCACTGTAGGTTATTCAGACAGTTTCTACTCGACGATCCCTATCTACCATACAATATTTTGCAATATTATTTCTGTATTTTTTTTCTATCTAATGTATTATTTGGTTGTGAATTTAATATCAAAGTGAAAGGTTTGAAATTAATTCATAGTGCTCATGAAGATTTTTGAATTCGAAATAATATAGATAAATGATCATTAAATCGGGTGAAAAACATAAACCATGTAACCTCTACGTGAGTTTAATTATAATCTTGCATTTTACTTATCAAGTTCGAGAGTATTAGAATCTCTCATCGGCAGCTGGAGTGTTAAAATGACTCAATTCAAATTAAGAAAAATTTGGTTGCTCATTTTATTACAAGCCAATCAATTAATTAATTATATCTATATAAATAAAAATGTAAGTGTTCGTTCGTACAAAATCGATAATCTCGGAAAGTTTTTCACCGATTGCTTTGAAATTTTGGCACAATGTTGCATTCGATTACGAGGATGTTTTTTTTTCATATACCTACTATTTATTTATATAAAGAAAAATGTATATTTTCGACTGTCCAAAATCATTAATCTCCTAAAGTTCTTTTTGACACAACGTTGCATTCGAATTCGCATTATTTGAAAAAAAAAGGCGCAGGTACCTACCTTTTCAATATTGATAAATATTTCGATATAACATTTTTCAAATTCAAATTTTTTGATAACATTCGGTTGTCTTTGCGTTTGAACCGATGAGAAAGTGCAGCCAATAGTATCGCGATATCTATACCTACAAAACTCAACGCCTGTCTGTTTTTCTGTCTGTTCTCTTTACAAATCTGCACCGTTTGTCAAATTGCATACTATGCTTTAGGACATTTTACCCCTCCCATTCTACCCCTTCCCCTCCCTCCGATATATTTAATGTGCAAATCTGTACCGTTTGACCGATCAGACTCAAAATTCGGAAACTTATTCTTTCAAATTCAAATTCAAATGTTTATTCAATGTTCAATGTTACCAATGTTTACAGTGTTTACAAAATTTAATGAAGCTTTTTTCATTGTTG
Organism: Agrypnia vestita; assembly: GCA_016648135.1. Lineage (NCBI taxonomy): Eukaryota > Metazoa > Arthropoda > Insecta > Trichoptera > Phryganeidae > Agrypnia > Agrypnia vestita. The sequence goes on along the minus strand of JADDOH010023644.1, from coordinate 4,644 downwards.
TTGAGTGTCTTGGCAGCACGTAAACACTAAATTGATTTGACGCCCTGCCTGCTACACTAGTAATTTACTGTATTATAGCAGACAGTGCTCTTCCAGTAGTATAATGTTCAAGAATATTTATTATTTATATAACATTTGTGAATAAATCTTATTGCCAATTAAAATTAAGTAATAGTAATAATTAAATGTTTACAATTTAATAATGGTGTTAATTAATTATATTATAGACAAAGGAAAAAAAATGATCTGAATAGGATATTAATAAAATAAAATAAAATAAAACAATTAAAAGTATTTAAAAAGATGACAGTAACAGTAAGACAGTAAGTGAAAAAAAAGATCTGAATAGGATATTAATAAAATAAAATAAAATAAAACAATTAAAAGTATTTAAAAAGATGACAGTAACAGTAAGACAGTAAGTGAAAAAAATGATCTGAATAGGATATTAATAAAATAAAATAAAATAAAACAATTAAAAGTATTTAAAAAGATGACAGTAACAGTAAGACAGTAAGTGAAAAAAATGATCTGAATAGGATATTAATAAAATAAAATAAAATAAAACAATTAAAAGTATTTAAAAAGATGACAGTAACAGTAAGACAGTAAGTGACAGTAAATGTTCTTGTAGGAATAGTATATTTTAAATTTAGTTTATATGATGGCTTTTAATAGGTTTTGGGCATGCTTCCTTCCCTTTTCATGCAGCCAGAGTTTCACTTTAGAAGAAAAATACGCGAGACTATGGCTACATGTTTTAAGTTTAGTGTTAAGAGTATTGAATGTTTTTGGTGCTTGGAAGAGGTGAAATCTTTGTGAAAAAGTTTTTTTGAATTTTGGTACAAGATAGTTGCAGTTCACCTGTGCCCTTGTTGAATGTGAGTGAGTTATTTGTTGGTGATCTTGTTTATGTCGGAAAAAATATTTTAAAGTGTTGAGTAAATATGTTTGATTGATGTCCAGGACGTGACATTCTCTGAAAAGTTCTTCTGAAGGAAAACGAAATGGCTTTTTATGAAGAACTCTCAATACCATTTTCTGGGCTTTGCTTAATGAATCTAATATAGTACAAGCTGCACCACCCCAACTGACAGTTGCATAATTAATGAGTGAGTGACACAGTGCATAGTATACTATTCTTCTTGTCGATGCGTCGAGTACATCTCTAATTTCTTTGAAAAAATAAACAAGCTTTCTTATTCGGATTGTAAGATTCAAAATATGTTTTCTCCAGTTTAGATGCTGGTCTATGTACACACCTAGATATCGTATATCTTCCGTTGTCTGCAGATTAGTACAATCACAGGGTTTATCTTTTGATTGACATGTGTGAATCTGTAGATTTTTGGGCTGTTTTATTACTGTTCTTTTACTGATGGAGAAGCACATGTATTTTGTCTTTGAAGCATTTACTGTTAGTAGATTTTTGTCAAGCCATGCTGTTATTCGATTCAATCCGCTTTGTGCCTTTTTTAAAACATTTTCCCAGGAATCATCTTGAAAAAGAAGCACTGTGTCATCTGCAAAAGAAATTATTTTACCGTTTTCTAAATTGGAGTTACACATTTCATTGACATATATGAGGAAGAGCGTGGGTCCCAAAACACTTCCTTGCGGTACTCCGTATGATGTTTTGTGGAGGTTGCTGCAGTGATCGCCCGATTTAACCACCTGAACCCTGTTATTTAGATAATCTTCAAACCACGCCAAAGCCGTTCCCCTTATTCCCAAAGCTGATAACTTGTGCAGCAGCAGTGGATGAGACACCGTATCGAAGGCTTTGGCTAGGTCCAAAAAGATCCCAATACAACGTTTGTCTTTATCTAATTGTGTAACTAAGAATTCCGTTAGTTGACATATTGCATCTTCTGTTGAGAGTTTTGGTTGAAACCCGTATTGATTGTTGGAGATTATTTTGTGAATATCCAGGTATTTCAAAAGACGTACTTTAACTATCTTCTCTAAGATTTTAGAAAAAATACTTAGGAGCGATATAGGTCTATAGTGGCTCGGATTACGGGGATCACCACCCTTGAATATTGGACAGATTGTAGCCAGTTTTAGTGCATTTGGAAAGATACCCGTTGAGAGACTTTGATTGAATATATAACAAAGAGGCTTACTTAATTGGTCTTTATTATACTTCACCACTTTTGCTGTTATCTCATCATTTCCAGGGGCACTGTGAGATTTTAGATTACTAATAATTGCAGCAATTTCATGACTGGAGGTTGGAGCAAAGAAAAATGAATATGGACTTGCTGAATTTAAATTTGTTTTGAGGTTTTCTTCGGTAGTTTTAAGACGAGACAAAATATTTTGTGCTAATTTTTTACCAAGCGAAGCAAAATGCCCGTTTACATTATCTAGCACTTCAGTAATAGCCTTATCCTCAGTAGCATGATTTTTGTTTGGAATCAGCATATCACATATATCCTTGCTTCTAGTATTTTGTGTAGAAGTCATTTCTCTTATAGTTTCCCATGTTTTCTTTGCATCATGTTGATTTGCTTTTATAATATTTTTGTAATATAAGTGTTTAGCGGATTTGACCGCTCTATTACAAATATTTCTATACTTTTTGTAAAAGTTTTGTAAGCCGACATTTAGAGGGTTAAGTTTAGACTGTTTGTGTAACACATCTCTCTTATTTATGCAGTTAACTAAACTTTCAGTTATCCAAGATTTCTTAATTTTTTTCCTCGATTTATTAGAAATATGTTCTTGATTTTTTTTTATGTGGCTTTGTAGAATATACAGAAATTTTGAATATGATGTATTAGCATCATTAGTCTCGTATACTGGTAACCAGGTTTCTTTTTCCAAGTCCTGTTTTAGCATTTCAAAATTTAGTTTGTGTCGGGGTTTTGTATAAGTTTTTGTATTTATTTTTTGTGTTCCAATGTCAATCATTACTGGAAAGTGATCCGTGATAGTAGTTTCACATACAATTCCTTTCGCCAAGAATTTGCTTTTAACCATAATGTGGTCTAAACATGCGTTACCTCTTGTTGGGTTGTTGATGGCAGGAACGAAACCTTGTTCAGCTAACATGGATAGGTATTCAAATGCGTTTGAGGTGGGAGTACTTGCAGTTATGTCAATGTTTATGTCACCTGCAATGATCATTGTTGGATTTTTGGCCATTGTGAGTAGCTCTTCATAAAGAGAATTTGTGAATTCATGCGCACTTTGGAAGGACGGTGGTCGATAAATCCCATATATGTAGGTACCGTTACACAAATTAATTTTTAAACAATTGGCGTCACTTATATCCGGTTCAGTTACTTCGAAATTTATGTTTGCTTTAATGTATGTTACAACACCGTCATTTTGGTTATAATGTTTGGAGGTTTTGTGCCCGATGTATCCTGGAATCGTCTGTATTGTGTCTTTATCTTTCAACCAGCATTCCGTAAGAATAATAATTTGAAAGTCTATATTTAGACGATGCAGTAGTACAAGAAGTTCGTCAAAATTATGATTAATGCTTCGTATGTTCATATTTAGAATCTTAAGAGTGCTACTTCCTCTACAAAAATATACTTTACAGTTTTCTGGTTGGTCCACAGTTTTAGTGTTAATTGGTTCAAAGGAATCTATTTGGTTTACCAGATCAATTATATTAGCCATTCCATATCTTTCTATAGTAAGTTTGGACGATTTTTTTGTTACACCAACATTCTGTACAAGTAAATATATCCGAATCATATTGTGTGCATGATTTGGGTAAGGGGACTATTATAGTTTGCGAAAGATCGAATGCCTCTATATCTACCGCGAGATTATTATCGATCTGTAAGCTATTAAAGTGAAAAGGTTTTATTAATAGTTGGTAGTAAATACCTACATATTTGCACTGTACATAATTGTTACAAGATGAGGGTATATAGGGTAAATTCATTTTACAGAAATAGAATTGAATTAAGATATTGCTTAAATTTAGTTTTTTGAAAGAATATTTTGCTATGCAAGTGAAATGATATCGTTTATTATGAACTATATTACTATCAAGGTAGGTATATATTTTATAAAAAGTATGTGTTAAAAACAACAGTAAAAAGAAGTTTAAGAATGTGTTATGATTACTTAGAATGATCTTATTGTCGAGTGAGTATCTTTTCAGTTGATATATAATGTTTTTAAATGCGTTAGTGTAAATATGTGTATGTATGGTTTTTAGATTTATTTTGATATGGAAACAAAATTTTATTTTTATGAAATATTGGAATAGGTGTCTATGATATGCCCATTCAGCAAGTTTTAATAAATCATGGTTTATTTTATACATTGGTTGTTTATGGTTAATGCTTCTAGTAAAGACCATAGAAAAGAGAAAGTTTGTATACATCGCGGATCGGCAAATGACATTACAATTTTGACAGGTCCGTCTCCGATTTGATACAAAGAAATGGCTCGCCGACATTTTTTCGTGTATATATGCGTCCATTCTTAATCCAAACAAATTTTATATTTTTTTGCATGGCTATCTTCTTTGTTTCCGCTAGTAGAAATTTGCATTTTTTTGTAATGTGCTCGGAGATGTAAATAGGCTTGATTTCTTGGTTATTTTTAAAGATGGAAGTGTTTAGTGAGCGCTCATAACCTTTCGATTGTTTATTGTGAGATTTAACTCTGTCG